>PVKV010006130.1:0-108005 GCA_004027835.1 Alouatta palliata
GAACACATGGACACAGGGAGGGGAGCATCTCACACTGGGATCTGTCGGGGGGAAAAAGGGGAGGGACAGCAGGGGGTGGGGAGTTGGGGAGGGATAGCATGGGGAGAAATAACAGATACAGGTGATGGGGAGGAAGGCAGCAAATCACACTGCCATGTGTGTACCTATGTAACAATCTTGCATGTTCTTCACATGTACCTCCAAACCTAAAATGCAATAAAAAGTATATATATTAAAAAATAAATAAATAAAAATAATTGCTTTTCAGCTAAGTTAAGACATAATTTTACTAACCCGTTGTATTAGGACAGAACTAACGGAACATATATATATATATATATATATATATATATATACATACACATGTATGCATTTATTAAGTATTAACTCACATGATCACAAGGTCCCACAATAGTGCATCTGCAGGCTGAGGAGCAAGGAGAGCCAGTTAGAGTTCCAAAACTGAAGAACTTGGAGTTTAATGTTTGAGGAGAGAAAGCATCCAGCATGGGGGAAAGATGCAGACTGGGAGACTAGGCCTGTCTTGCCTCTTTTCATTTTTCTGCCCGCTTTATTTTCTAGCTAAGCTGGCGCTGATTAGATGGTGCCCACCCAGGTTAAGGGTGGGTCTTTGCTTGCCCACTGACTCACATGTTAATCTCCTTTGGCAATACCCTCATAGAACATAGTATCTACGTTATTTCATTAAGTCAAATAACATAGATACTTCAAAAGGAGAATGAGCACAACTTACTGTAGACAAATAAAAATCATAGAAATGTCACAAATCAGTACTCCATTTAATCTTAAACTCCTGTTCCCAAAGTAGAAGGTATTTACAGCAAATTATATTTCTTTATGATTGTTTTGACCATGTATGGGTATAATACCAGTGTCTTATTTCTAGTTTTGTTGTAGTTGTTTATTCTTTCGGGGTATGTTGACAGGGCACCATTTGATCTAGGAAAAACGAGGGGTGGAGGATATATTATATAGCATTGGAAATCATCAGGCTAAGTTAGGAGAAACACATGAATAAAAGTCTTCAAATTCATGAAATGCAGAGAGTTCATCAAGACCTAATGAGAAATGAACATACATAAAGAAGGAGAAATTATGTTTGTGGACACTGCTTTAAGATGAGAGCAACTCACGAGAAGCCTGAACAGAGTGCAGGTTCTTTTTAAGGAGGGAATGATCTAGAAATGGGGCTTTCAGGTGCGATTGTGAAACACACTTGCAAATAAAGAAAACACATTGTGACCCTAGAGATAGTATTAGAAAGGCGATTGAGGGTCTAAACAAATTATTGTAGATTAGGTATAAAAATAGTCCTTGGAGTCTGCAAGCATCAGAGTACTTCTGGATACTGAGGAATTATTCAATCACTGACTATAGTCAGTTCAGCAAAGTTGGATATTCAAGTAATCTGGAATGTTCTGGGGATGCTGTTTCTGATCCTGGTCTCAGAGAAGCATAGCTCGCTCCTCTGGTATTCAGTGTAACTTGGCCTGGAGCTGAGGAATCCAAGAGCCTGCATCTTAAAAGGCTCTTTTCCATACCATCACCAAGGAAGTGTGTGTATTTCTATGTGGTGAAAGAGAATATAGGGTGATTAAAGGAAGTCAAACATGTCATAGTAGAGATCAAAATATCATCTGTGTAAGTAAGATGTACACTTGGAGATGGGAATGGTCTCTGCTCTCTTCTCTATCACCAAATTTTATTCATCAGAACAAGATGGGAAGGGTAGAGACTATTTTTAAGATGTGGTCAGTGAAATAATAACAAACATACATGAGTTTATTAAAATCGTCTTTATTTTGGGGGGCAGGGGGAATAATAGAAATGAAAATATTTTTTTGATCAGACTGTTCTAACCCGAACCAAATTTTATCTGATATTATATATTCTAAATTAAAATATGCTTTCTTTTGAAAAATGAAAAAAGTATTAATTCCACCTTACTTTTTAAAAATGGTAGAGTGAGGTGCATGACAATATATATGACCTGACAATTGCCATGGCTTTTGTTATTACAATTGACGATAAGTAAATGTGAAGGTTACGTATAACTTTCCTCTATAAATATACTTGAAAAAAATTGAGATGAGTTTATGGAGATATTTTCTAATATATATTTACAATACAGTATCACATAACAGTGTATTTATAATGACATGAAAATTTAAAAATCAATATGCTAATATATGAATCTATTTGATGAGGTGATCAAGTGGTTTATGTATAGAACAATCTGTGGACAGAATGTTTCACTTTTTATTTCTGCTGAGGTATAATCTTTTTAAAATCTTCAAATTCTCTAGTACTCGGTAGTTCAAGTCAATTGGGAGCTATTGTGGATCAGTAGCTAAGCAACAGATTTAAATCCAGAGGCTATTCTTCTATATTTCCTCTGCCAATAACAGTGTGAGATGGTAAGCAAACCATTTAACCTTCCAATTTCACTATCCCTCATCTTTCAGTAGGGAGGTAATATAGCTTACTTCTCAAAGCCCAGTGGAATATCTCTTAAAAATATTCCTCAATTTCTATGGAAGAGATGCACTATGGTATTGTCATTAAGCAAAAGTAGTTCTACATCCTGCTTTTTCCACATGACGTGTGACCCATTAGAGCTAATATTCCCTAATAGAGAAATATTCCCTTACCACACTTAGGGCATCTCAAATAATCCTTTACAATCTTCTGATATTCCATTACTTATAAAATCATGGAAGCATTAATAAATGAGGTTAGATTTCTTCAAAGCTTTTCATATTTATGGTTCTATTATATATAGAATCTGTTTAACCGTCCTTAATATTTTAAGAAAATTTCTTGCTAGAGGTGAACACAGAGGAACAATACTTTTGAATTCTATAGAATGTTGATATAGATACAGAATAAATTTTTTTTTTGCTTCCTATTAAAATCTTGGATTTGTCTGTGATTTTGGTTTTGTTATAGTGTCTGCTCAAAAAAAGAGAAACAGATATGAAATTGTCAGAAAGAAACTGCATCAATGTTGCTCAGTAAAAGTAAGCTTGGTTTTATTCTGTTCGTAATGCAGATGCTAAAATACATAATGTGAGCAATGAAGGTTGAAAGGTAAGAAAATGATATTGGTGATGATGGATATGTTTCCAGGATCCAAGTGACTAATTCTTCATACATACAGGACTGATGATTTGATGGTATACCTAACTCACTCAGTGTTTGCTTTCTTTCTCAAGTCTTAGTGAAAGAATATACACAGATAGTTGTTCATATATTTACTCAAAGAACCCCACTTTCACTACTTAGATGACATGAGCACATTTTTCGAATCTGTCAAAGAAATTTACTCATACATCCTTCATTAAGATGCACATACTCAGCAGAGGTATTCACATCTTTTGTGGAGACAAAGATAATATCATAGAAAAGGCTTCTTGTGCATCTGTATTACATAGTGAAACTGTAGTTTCTGTTTTATTTTTTATTTTCTTTGTTTTTATTTTGTTTTTAAAGAGCCTGCCAAACACATGAAAATACTAGGGAATACAAGAGACAGAACATAATTTTTCATTTGAAATTTAGCCAGATCATCCCAAGAGCCAGAGAAAGTTGTTCCCTCTTGAATTATTAAAAATCCTGTAGAACCGTCTTACTATAGCAGGTATTCTACAGATATGCTACACGTTTTAATTACTATCATTAGTTGCTGCTGCGGCAGGGTGTTGACAAAGAGAGGATCTAATGGGGATGAAACAATGAAGAAGAAATCAAGGCTTTGTATAAACGAAGACCTTACAAGCCTAGTACCAAAATAAAAATGTAAAGCTTCTTTGCACTGCAAAGGTATTTGCATTTTCCTAATAATGACACTGAAGCCCCTATTTAAAAACTGACCAATAGTCCATAATAATTTATTGCATATGTTTCTTTTTCAATTTTTCAGTCACTATAAATATATAAGGCAAATCATTCTTTACAAAATCTAAATGTGCATGTTAATTCAACCTCCATTCCTGAAAGGCTGAAAGAATGTATAAGCTTTTTTTTTATTGCCCTGAGATAAGAAATATCTATTACATTATTCTGATATAATTCTCAACATAATGGTTTAAAGATTTCCAGTTAATTTTTTTTTTTTTTTTTTTTTTTTTTTTTTTTTTTTTTTTTTTTTTTTTTTTTTTTTTTTTTTTTTTTTTTTTTTTTTTTTTTTTTTTTTTTTTTTTTTTTTTTTTTTTTTTGAGACAGAGTCTCGCTCCGTCACCAGGCACCAGGCTGGAGTGCAGTGGCGTGACCTCGGCTCACTGCAACCTCCGCCGCCCGGGTTCAAGCAATTCTCCTGCCTCAGCCTCCCGAGTAGCTGGGGCTACAGGCACGCGCCACCACGCCCAGCTAAGTTGTTTTGTATTTTTAGTAGAGACGGGGTTTCACCATGTTCACCAGGATGGTCTCGATCTCTTGACCTCGTGATCCGCCCGCCTCGGCCTCCCAAAGTGCTGGGATTACAGGCGTGAGCCACCGCGCCCGGCCCTGATTTCCAGTTAAATTTACCTTTTATAACAGTGGCAGATGATTTTCTTAAAGAAAAGGCCATTTACCCAAATTGTGGAAAATTATACACCATCATCCTGAAACTTGAAATGCTCCATCAATCTGTCAAAATAATCTTTCTCCTTAAAACAAAATAGACAGTAAACAACCAATTTGGTGAATTGGGATTTTTTTAGTCCTATTTAAAAAAAAGTTCAGATACTTAATGATACTTAGATTTTGAGTAAAATGTGTCAATTTAGGATTCAGTTATGACTGGTCACAGTAGTAGGTATATATTTATTTGGAATGTTTATTTAAACAATAGTTAGCTTTCTAGAGAAATAAATAATCTGTAGAAGATAATACTTTTGTTTGATTAGAAAATTGGCCAATATCAGAGAAGGAGTGAATATTTCAAATTAAAGTTCAATGTCTGTCACTCAAATTATGTTGAAACTAGCCACTTTAGAGTCACAGTTTTCAGGCCTCAGATAAAGTAGCTTCAGTAAGAGATGAAGTATAAACAAACACTACTTTAACTGTATTTGACCGACATTTGACTTTAACCCACAGCATTAACAGCATTGCGGAAAGTAACCTCTAAGATGTGAGAGCTGATGGTGTTCAGTTGCTGTAGCAATGTCAGGATAATGCCCTAGAAGCAAATATTAGCACTATTGACACTAGACATTAGCAGCTTCTGTGTGGACTTCGACAGGAGTCAGCCCATGGGGTGCTAGTGGCATCCACTAGCCCTGGTGGCATGATAACTAGTCATTGGCAATACACATTCCACTTCAGACATCCAATGCAGTTCTCGTCATGTGCATATAAATCACCGTCATATAAATATAACGTGCATATGAATCACTTGGAGATCATACCAAAATTAAAGATTCTGATTCAGTAGCTGAGGGGTGGGACTGGAGATTCTGCATTTCAAAAATTTTCCCGTGTGATACTGCTGCTGCCAGTCCATAATCAAACATTGAATTGCATCTACAGCTAGGTAAAATGAACTGGAGCAAAAGAAGAGGAAAAAATGTAGGTATTAGGAGATGAAAATTCCTGCCGAACAACACAAAATGATTTAAGAGCAATTTAAAGTGGTCTTAAATTTCAACAAGCAGGAGGAAACAGTTTTTCTGATAATTTTCTGACTTCTATTAGGCTGGTTAGATTTATAGCACCTGCTACATGTGATAAATATCATAGATGTTCCACTTCTCCTTTCTACTTGAAGTTGAAATGCATATATGTATATGCATATATGCATTTTCATATATATGCATGTACTTATATATAAATGCATGTGCTTTAAATTGTTGACAGTATTCATTGTATTGCTGTCTTATTTTGTTGGACTACCATTTTTGTATGTTTAAAACACAGGAAAAACTCTGAAAACAGTTAATGAAGTTAGTTTAAAAAAGAATACAAATTGCCTAAATATATGTTTTGTAGTCCAAATATTCTAGGTTGAAGAGTTGTAACAATTTATCAAGACTTAATCACAATTAGTTCACAGTGAATTAAATGAACTAAGTTATATCATGCAGCATTGCAATTATAAAAAGACAGATGAAGAAAAGTACGTTAAAAAAAGAAACAAAGAAAATAGAAGAGCCCAAAAGAACCTTAATAAAACACTGTCTCTCTGTTTATGCATTGATTAGAATTTTGTTGGACCAGTCTATCATGTATAACAGGAAGATTCTCGAAATAGATCAGAATCCAACCACTTCCAGAGTCACCTGCTTGGAAATTCTAATCTTAGTAGAGAGATTTACATTGAGTGTAGCACCAAAGCAATAGAGCAGCAATGGCTGCCAGAGTGTATGGGAAGAAAGGATCTGAGAAGACCCGCAGACCTGCACACCACAGGGTTGTATAGGGAGGTCAACCAAGTTTTCCATTGTTTTCAGGAAGTTTTGAAAGCCTTAAGAGAAAACAGTTAAAACCAAAAAAGCTCTAAATTTCTGACAAGAGGAACTCAGGTTTGAACATGTATTGAGAAGGTGCTACTAGCCTGACCAGTAACTCAGCTTCAAGAACTGATGCCAGCTCAGGTTCAATGGGAATTATACACCACAGTGGAAGAAATTCAACATGGACTTATTCAAAATAAGAATTGGATGTTCCTATCACATATGTAATCAACTCTTCCCAGTAAGCATAGATATCATTACTATAGCATAGAGGGTGATGGAACTGAATCCTCAGTAGATAAATGTTAAATCATAAATCGATTTAGTAAATCCCCCAACAAAAAAAAAAATACTGAAATAATGATTTAATCATGAAATGACCAGATTCTAGTTTGTTTGCAGCCATTGTATGAAATGATAGGACTAAGTATAAACAGAAAAAAAAATTTATTTACTCTTTTGTTTACCTAAGTTTGACTGACATTTGTTTTCTTGCTTTTTATTTTTACATGAACAAACCACTTTGCTTTTGTTTTAGGTATTTTTTCTTTTAAACTTTTAATCATTTTGTGATGAAGACATTTGGAAACAGATTTTCTTGCCTGATGCTTTCATTTTAGGTGCTTTTTCAAACTACTTATGCTTTTTTTAAAATCTCTTGCCAGATTTTTACTGTTATCTAAGTTTAAATCATCTTTTCTCCATGTCATCTCCTATTGAGAAAATGCTATGTGTTAGTTTCCATGTGAAGAATTTTCATATGATATCTCATTTATGCATCACAAAACCTTATCAAATAGGTACTCTTAAGATCCTCATATTACAGAAAGGAAATCTAGATGTTAACAACTTGCTGAAATTTAAACCATTATTAGAAAGTGAAAAATGTAGTATTTGAGGTTAGCGTTAGAACCTGAACAATTAACTGATATATGATACTTCTGTTAAGGTGAACTCTAATAACTTTAGAAATATGACAATTTTGAAAAGCAATATTGGAGTTAATGTTAATTTCCCATCCCCATGCTTACCAGTGAGCCATAGTATTGTTCTATTCATGTGGAAAATACCTGTATGTTTAATTTGGAGATCTTCTATCTTTGTCTGCTCAACTCCAAGTTAATGAATTTCAGATGAGAGAGGCCTGGCTTAGGTGGGAAGAATGTGTCCCAAGCTTAAGCCCATCTATGTATCATATCCATATGTGTTGTGTTTTTCAGTGGAGCCATAAAGTTACAGGATTTGTCTTGGCATTATGGAAGAGTGAGAACTCCTTCCCCATTATATATGAACTAGAGGGCAAGTAAGGACTGGAGACGTTTGAAACATCCTGCTAAGGGAGAGTCTGTGAGTCAAGACGTAAATAGCCTCATTGGCCATCTACTTCAAGCTACTTGTCATTTTTATTATTCTTATTACATGAAATTCTTTATGATTAAATTATTTTGGTTTGGATCTTTGTTACTGGCTACAAAACTAATATGGGATTTAAGAGATGCCTGAAGTTAGGCTATTTGATGGTAAATAAATCATTTAGTGGTGGATAACACGAATTTCACCAATGAAACAACCATCTGGTTCACTGGTTACCTGACTATACTGTGTGTGCTATGCGTCTATTTATATACGATTGTATATCTGAGTCTAGGAAAGGAGACAACTAGCTTCTCGATTATGATCTTTATTGTATTTTGTTGTTTGCATACCCTGCTTGTTCCAATCACAGAATACTATGTTCTTCCCAACAGAACCTGTTGTTTTCCTCATTCTCACATTTGTATTTTTTCTGGCTTTTCTAATCCATTTATTGACAAAATGATTAATTTTACTACTTGCATGTTTCCTTTTGCTTTGCCTAACCTTTCAGGAATTACTTCTCACTTATCTCAAAAAGCTGTTGTCCTTTTCACTTTGATAGGGTACTCCCTAAATTTCCAGTTTAGGTTAGCAATCAAACTGAGTCTCCATTGAATCATATAATGTCCAGCAAGCTAAGAGTGTCTAGTTCTAATCTTCTTTGATTGCCCTAACTGACAAGACATATTTTGAGAATGTAAATATTTATGTTAATTTTGTTTGAATAAAAAATTTCAGATGAATTGTTTTTCCTATATCTCAATAGTTATTTTACTAATTACCATCTGATACTTTCTTTTTTAACTCATACTATCCTCTGCAGTTTTATTTCCTTTAGGGTTAAAAAGTGATCATTTTATTACAGTATTTTCTCATTTAAAGCACTTCTGGTTTCGGAAACAATCAGGTGTCTCTTTAGCTATATCAGGGACACAAAAGAAAGGCTATCATATTCATTGGAACAAGATGTTATTACAGCTTGTAAAACGTTACAAATATTATATTATTTAAGGGGGGAAATTTTTGTCTGTTTTGATATTTCAAGGACAAACAAACTCAACTCAAAGAATTGAAAAAAAAATTGAGATAAAAATACTCTGAAGTATTGGGCCTGGGAAGGAAAGCCCAACCTGTCTCTACAAAAATATAAAAATAAAAAATTAGCCAGATATGGTGGTGTGCCCCTGTTGTTTCAGTTACTGAGGAGGCTGAGGCAGTAAGATCACTTGAGTCAAGGAGTATGAGGCTGCAGTAAGTTTTGAAAGATCATACAGACTGGGTGACAGAAGCTGTTTATATATAAAACAATTTCAGTATACTGAGAAATAAAACATACTAATTTTTATAATGTGGCATTCTCCATATAATGCCAAAATTAGACAAAACCTGAATCAATTATTCAGGTATTTGAAATCAGTTATTCAGATATTTAAAAATATTTCCATACCTTTATGTGTGTGTTTGCATGTATATATGTATTCCATGTCAGTTGATTAAAAGCTATATCTACTTAACAGTCACACTCTCTGGCAGAATTATTACTGTTGATGTTATTATGATTCACACCCTCCCTTTCATCTTCAAAGTTATCATAATAGTTTAAGACCTTACATCTCCAAGATAATTGCTACTGAGTTCTCCCCATCTCTGGAGTTATAGCTTCCTTCCTTCCTTCCTTCCTTCCTTCCTTCCTTCCTTCCTTCCTTCCTTTCTCTCTTTCTCTCTCTCTTTCTCTCTTCCTTTCTATCTTTCTCTTTCTTTCTCTCTATTTCTCTCTTTCTTTCTTTTTTCCCCCCAAGTTTTGCTTTAATTGCCTAGGCTGGAACAGGCAGCCACCACTAGGCCCAGATAATTTTTTGCATTTTTAGTAAAGGTAGGGTTTCACCATGTTGGCCAGGCTGGTCTTGAATTTCTGACCTCAGGTGATCCTCTGGCCTCGGCCTCCCAAAATGATGGGATTACAGGCATGAGTCACCGCATCAGGCCTCTTTCTTTCTTTTTTAATTTTATTTCTTCTAAAATAAAATGTGATACACGTGCAGAACTTTCAGGTTAGTTACATAGGTGTGTCATGGTGATTTCCTGCAACTATTGGCCCATCTTCTAAGTTCCCTCCCCTTACCCCCACCCCCAACAGGCCCTTGGGTGTGTTGTTTCCCTCTTTGTGCCATATGTTGTCAATGTTCAACTCCCATTTAGGAATGAGAACATGCAATATTTGATTTTCTGTTCCTTTGTTAATTTACTGAGGATGAAGGCTTCCAGCTTCATCCATGTACTTGCCTTTGAAAGGACATTATCTCATGCTTTTTATGACTGCATATTATTCCATAGTGTATATCTACCACCTTTTCTTTATCCATTCTATCATTAATGGGCATTTGGGTTGGTTCCAAGTCTTTGTTATCGTAAACAGTGCTGTAACAAACATAAGAGTGCATGTGTCTTTGTATTAGAATTATTTATATTCCTTTTGGCATATATCCAGTGATGAGATTGCTGGGTCAAATGGTTTTCTGGTTCTAGATCCATGAGGAATCACCACATTCTCTTCCATAATGCTTAAACTAATTTACATTCCCACCAACAGTGTAAAAGCGTTTTTATTTCTCCACAGCCTTGCCAGCATCTATTGTTTTCTGATTTTTTAATAATCACCATTCTGACTAGTGTGAGATGGTATCTCATTGTGGTTTTGATTTGCATTTCTCTGATGATCAGTGATGTTGAGCTTTTTTTCATGTTTGTTGGATGCATTAATACCTTCTTTTGAGAAGTGCCTGTTCATATCCTTTGCCCGCTTTTTGATTTTTTTTTCTTGTAAATTGGTTTAAGTTCCTTGTAAATTCTGGATATTAAAAAAGTTCCTTGTAAATTCTGGATATTAAAAACTCAAAAAAAAGTCAGATGAATAAATTGCAAAAATTTTCTCCCATTCTATAGGCTGCTTGTTCACTCAGATGATAGTTTCTTTTGCTGTATGGAAACTCTTTTATTTAATGAGACCCCATTTGTCAACCTTGGCTTTTGTTGGAATTGCTTTAGGCACATTTGTCATGAAGTCTTTGCCCATGCCTCTGTCCCGAATGGTGTTGTCTAGAATTTCTTCTAGAATTTTTATAGTTTTGGGTTTTACATTTAAGTATTTAATCCATCTTGAGTTAATTTTTTATAAGGTCTAAGGGACAGGTCCAGTCTCAGTTTTCTGCATATGACTAGCCAGTTTTCCCAGCACCATTTACTGACTAGGAGATCCTTTCCCTATTGCTGCTTTTTGTCAGGTTCGTTGAAGAAAGATCAGATGGATGTAGATGTGTGGTATTATTTTTGAGATTTCTGTTCTGCTCCATTTGTCTATATGTCTGTTTTAGTAACAGTACTATGCTGTTTTGTTATTATAGTTTTGGAATATAGTTTGAATTTAGGTAGCGTGAGGATTCCATCTTTATTCTTTTTGCTTAGGATTGTCTTGGCTACAGAGGGTCTTCTTTGATTCTATATAAAATTCAAAATCATTTTTTCTAGTAGAAGCCTAAAGAACTCTCTACCACAAATTGAGAGAATATACATTCTTCTCAGTGCCACATGGCACTTTTTCTAAAATCAGTCACATAAGTAAAAGTAAAACATTCCTCAGCAAATGCAAAATGTCTGAAATTATAACAAACAGTCTCTCAGACCACAGTGCAATCAAATTAGAACTCAGGATTAAGAAACTCACTGAATTTCTTCAATTTCTTCATGGAACTTGAACAACCTGATCCTGAATTACTCCTGAGTAAATTATGAAATTAAGGCAGAAATCAAGACATACATTGAAAGCAATGAGGACAGAGACAACATACCAGAATCTGTGGGACACAGCCAAAACTCAAGAAAGCAATTTATAGCACTAAATGCTCACATCAGAAAGTTTGACAGATCTCAAATTGACATCCTAACATCATAATTGAAAGAGGTAAGGAGACAAGAACAAACTAATCTAGAAGATAGCAGAAGACAAGAAATAACTAAGATTAGAGAAGAATTGAAAGAGATAGAGAAATGAAAATCTCTCCAAAAATCAGTGAATTCAGGAACTGTTTTTTTTAATTAACAAAATAAGTAGTCTGCTAGCTAGACTAATAAAGAAGAAAAGAGAGAAAAATCAAATAGATACAATAAAAAATGACAAAGGGGATATCACCACTGACCCCGCAGAAATACAAAGTACCATCAGAGAATAGTATAAACACCTCTATGCAAATAAACTAGAAAATCTAGAAGAAAAGGACAAATTCCTGGACACATACACCCTCCCAAGACTAAGCCAGGAAGAAGTTGTCTTCCTGAATAGACCAACAACCAGTTCTGAAATTGAGGCAGTAGTTAATAGCCTACTAACAAACAAAAGCCAGGACCAGACAGATTCAAAGCTAAATTCTACCAGAGATACAAAGAGGAGCTGGTCCTATACCTTCTGAAACTATTTTGACAATAGAAAAAGAGGGACTCCTCTCTAACTCATTTTATGAGTATAGCATCATTCTAATACCAAAACCGGGAGGAGATACAACAGAAAAAGAAAACTCCAGGCCAATATACCTGATGAACATTGATGTGAAAATCCTCAATAAAATACTGGCAAACCGAATCCAGCAACACAACAAAAAACTTATCCACCATGATCAAGTCAGCTTCATCCCTGGGGTGCAAGGCTGGTTTAAAATACACAAATCAATAAACATAATCCATCACATAAATAAAACCAAAGACAAAAACCACATAATTATCTCAATAGATCCAGAAAAGAGCTTTGATAAAATTTGATAAAAACATCACTTCATGTTAAAAACTCTGAATAAACTAGGTATTGATGGAACATATCTCAAAATAATGAGATATTTATGACAAGCCTATAGCTATTATCATATTGAATGAGCAAAAGCTGAAAGCATTTGCTTTGAAAACTGGCACAAGACAAAGATACCCTCTCTCATCACTCCTATTCAACATAGTATTGGAAGTTCTGGCCAGGGCCAGCTGGCAAGAGAAAGAAATAAGTGTATTCAAACACGAAGAGAGGAAGTCAGATTGTCTCTGTTTGCAGACAACATGATCCTATATTTAGAAAACCCCATCATTTCAGCTCAAAAACTCTTTAAACTGATAAGCAACTTCAGCAAAGTCTCAGGATACAAAATCAATGTGCAAAAATCATAAACATTCCTTTACACCAATAATAAACAAGCAGAGAGCCAAATCATGAGTGAACTCCTATTCACAATTTCTACAAAGATAATAAAATATCTAAGAACACAGCTAACAAGGGGTGTGAAGAACCTCTTCAGGGAGAACTAAAAACCACTGCTTAAGGAAATAGGAGGGAGATGAAAACAAAAACATTCCATGCTCATGGATAGGAAGGATCAATATCGTGAAAATAGCCATACTGCCTAAATTATTTTATAGATTCAATGCTATTGCCATTATATCTCTTTTCTTATCCCCTGATCTGCTGCCAGTTTGAAATGTTTAAAATGCAACCTTAGTGACATAATCCAATGCCTTATGTGGGGAATCAGTAAGGAAATATCAATAAATAAGAGGTTTATTTCTTTGTTTCAGCAAAACAAAATGTTGGCAATTTACAAACCCTAAACTCTCCACATTTGATTCTATGGGAAAGAAGTCATACTCTAGAGGTTAAGCAGAGCAGCAGTTGGTAAGTGTTTAAAGCCTACTGCTCAGGACAGGACTCAAATTATTCCCTTGTCCACATCAAACCACCTTCAACATTTTAAGTCTCTTAACTTTTCTAGAAGGAGGTTGAAAATGTCTGTTTTAGAAGGCTGTCCATATAAAATGTGAAAATTATCTTCAGGCTAAAAAGATAAGATGTTAAAATATGACGATACTATTCTGTATTTTATCTTACAATTAGTGACTTTGCTATGAAAATCTATATACAAGATTCTACAATGCCACTTCTGTCAAGATAGTTTAGGGATTTCCCCTGTGATTTATGTAATTTCTCTAAAACTGCTCTAAAGATAAACCAATCTTATAAAATATTATGAACACAATGCATTTCTGTGTGGCTTATTTTATAGTCCACTTAAAATTTTGTTTTGGTCGTCTTTGAAGCTTACATCTACTCCTAGAGAAGTGACAATATACCAGACTAAATTGTATGTGTCTTGGCCTTTTGCATCACCACTGCCAAATATAGTGTCCATTTCCTTCAAAATAATATATCACATTGACAATGAATTCACCTTATAAAATAAAGAATTTTCAAGTTAAGAAAGATATCTAGCTTTAGGCAGAAAGATATTAGAAGGTAAACCTTTAAGTGATGTTTCTGGTCACCCCATGGAATGTGCAGCCCTGTAAGAAGCGCATAGGCATACCTATCTGGGTTTGAAATGCTGTCATCAAGTATGCAAATATAGGAGTCCCATCATGCAGTGACTCCATAGAGCCATTCCATAACATTCCTTCTAGAAGCTATTAAATATAATTCAACAGTCTCCTGCTGCTCAAGAAGCACAAAAATTGTTAACATTGCCATCTAAGTCCTTTTGTGACATTAATTCTCAAGTCAATTAACAAGCTTTTTTTCCTTTTTCCTTTCTATTGATGTCCATTATTCTGAAGCAGAGCCCTTCAAATTTTTCTGTGTAAGGCTAAATAGCAAGTATTTTAGGATTTGCAGGCCACCTGCAATCTTTGTATCTCCAGCTCTTCTCTTTCTCTTCCTCCTCTTTCTTCTTGTGCAATCCATCAAAAAAATGTAAGATTTTTTTTTCTTAATTCTTGGCTTACAGGTCATAAAAAAATAGGCCTAAGATTGAATTTGGCCCTTTCAATATTGTGACATATCTCTGAGGGTGCCTTTTATGTGAACATTTTTGCTGGCGTTACTTTCCTGGAATATCCTTATCATTTCTTTGCAACCATTTTCCTCGTTGTCTCTAAATTTGCCTTCACTAAGATCTTCTGGCTGGATATGTATACTGTCTCTAGAACAGTGGCAGCATCAACATACCCATGGTCAGCTTTTTCTTCTGTATCTTTATTCACATTGAGTTCATGTTTTTTACACCATTATGGTTTTACTTATTTGCTGTGTTTTCATCTTTATTGGGCAATTGTTTCATTTTATTATCCATTTTTGTGACTGTCATGTGGGTTCGTCCCTTCAAGACAAAGAGTTAGTACAACTACAGGTCTTCCCATGTGTGCTTGAACTGAATAACAGATGCAGTGACCATTAACTGGCACTCGTTGAAAGAAGCATCATGATTGGTTACTGATCCTGATGTGCATCTCTTTGTCACGTAATGATTTGGGGACTGACAAAGGAGTAGCAACCTTTATACTTTATGAACCTACTGATATAACTTTGAAAACTTGAAAATCAAAAGTTAAGCAATACAAAAATTGTCATTCATTCGTATCCACAGGTGCTTGGTTCCAGAACCCTCACGAATACCAAAATCTGTGAATGTTCAAGAACCCCACAAAATGGTAAAGTCTTTGCAAATAATCTATGCAAATCCTCCCATATGTACTTTGAATTATCTCTAGATTTCTTATAATTCCTAATACAATGTAAATACTAGGTAAGCAGATGTTATACTGCATTGTATTTTGGTTTGTATTATTTTTATTTTTATATCATTATTTTTAATTTTTTTGAATAGTTTTGATTCACTGTTGGTTGAATCTTCAAATGTGGATGCTGGATATGGAGCACTGGCTGTACAAAACTTCATTTGATCTCTCTCATCACAATTTCACTTTCTCTGCTTCTCAAAAATAACTTCTCTTTGTTTTCTTCCAAACTCTTTCACAGTCAATTTAAAGTCTATGTATATATACAGAAAAAAACACAAAAATTAATTTTTTGTTTTAGTTCTAAAATAAATGAGACACTAGAGGCCAGAACAGCACTTGAAACATACAAATAGGTGAAATAAATACTTGCTGGATGAATGTCTATTATTTGCTAGATGTTCTTTTCACTGGAAGTTAATTCTTAAAGGTTCTTTACTGACAGCATTCTATTCAATATATAATGGCTTATAATATTATGTAGTATTAATGAAATTATATTTTACATATTATTTGCCTACTAGTTGACAATGACTTTATTTTTGATTTTTGCTGTTATTTATAAAACACAGTAAGTACCCTTTTATGTATATTTTGCATTCATATGGGAATTTTCTCTAAAATAGATATTTAATAGGTATAGCTTTTTTTGTTTCCCCACCTATCTCACGCTTTTGATTTCATATAGTGCTAATGCTTTGAGACATTTGTCTCTTGTTATTTAACCTGGTTTAACATATAGATGGTAGGAAGGAGGATCCAAGATGGCGGATTAGACACAACTCCAGCACACAACACCCAGCGAGAGAGATGCAGAAACCCAGAGATCTCCTAGCTCCAACCCAGGTACCAGGTGCATTTCAATGGGTCTGGTCCGAGGGTGAGCAAAACCCACTCAGGGCAGACTGAGGCGGGGAGGGGTGCTGCTTCACCCAGAAAGTGCATCTGACTGGTGAGTCGGAGGCTCCACCTCTGATGCTTTGGTCCAGATGCAGCGCTTACCCCAAAGCCTCAGCAATACACAGAACAGGGGCTCTTTGCCAGTCAAGTGCCATGAATTACAAGCGCAGAGTTGAATAAGAGTCTGCAGACTGAGCTATTGCCCCCTCCCTCCACCCGGAGAGAGAGGGAGCTGTAAGTGGGAGCAGCTGGGTGGCCCCTACCCCATGACCAGGAGAGAGAGAAAGCTGAAAGGGGGAGACTGCCAGGTGTGGCTGGGTGGGTCCCTACACTCCCCCACAAACCCGAGAGGGCTGAAGCTCTGACTCTAGTGGGTTGCCTAGCCAGTGCCACAGTCTGAGATGAACCCTGAATGATCCAGCCTAGTGGAGGAAGGGCACAACCCACCGCTAGAGGGGTGGGACTGGGCTATAGATTTTAACAAAAAACACAGGAAGCCTATGTAGCAACGGGATGGTGTTTTTGACAACCCAGCAGCACCTCCAGGTCAGCGGAAGAGGTGGGCCTAATCTCCCAGCATAAACAAAAAAGACACAGTAAGCTTCCGTAGTAACCTGAAGGAGTCCCTAGAAACCCAGTAGCGCCCCCACAGGCAGACAAGCGACCTCATCAAGCAGCTCTCTGACACCACAGCCAGGTAAACCCACAAAGATGGGAAAAAACTAGCTCAAAAAAGGTGAAACCATCAAAGACCAGAACACTTCTTGTCCTTCAAGGGATCACAACTCCTCAACAACACAGGATCACAACTTGACCAAGAAGGAGTGTGAAGAATTGTCGGAAAAAGGATTCAGAAGGTGGATAATAGCAAACTTTTCAGAGCTAAAGGAACACGTTCTAACTCAGTGCAAAGAAACCAAAAACCTTGAAAAAAGCTTAGACGAAATGCTAACCAGAATAACCAGCTTAGAGAAGAACATAAACAATTTGATGGAGTTGAAGAACACAGCATGAGAACTATGTGAAGCAAACACAAGTTTTAATAGCCGAATCGATCAAGCAGAAGAAAAGATATCAGAGACTGAAGATCAACTCAATGAAAAAAAAGAGAAGGCAATACAAGAGAAAAAAGAGTGAAAAGAAATGAACAAAGCCTCCAAGAAATATGGGATTATGTGAAAAAACCTAATCTATGCTTGATCTGTGTACCTGAATGTGATGGGGAGAATGAATACAAGCTGGAAAACACACTCCAGGATATTATCCAGGAGAACTTCCCAAGCCTAGCAAGGCAGTCCAAGTTTCAAATTCAAGAAATACGGAGAACTCCACAAAGATATTCCTCAAGAAGAGCAACCCCAAGGCACATAATCGTCAGATTCACCAGGGTTGAAATGAAGGAAAAAATGCTAAGGGCAGCCAGAGAGAAAGGTTAGGTCATCCACAGAGGGAAGCCAATCAGACTCATAGCAGATCTCTCAGCAGAAACTCTACAAGCCAGAAGAGAGTGGGGGCCAATATTCAACATCCTTAAAGTAAAGAACTTTCAACTCAGAATCTAATATCCAGCCAAACTAGGCTTCATAAGTGAAGGAGAAATAACACCCTTTATGAACAAGCAATTATTGAGAGATTTTGTCACCACCAGACCTGCCCTACAAGAGCTCCTGAAAGAAACACTAAGCATGGAAAGGAACAAGTACCAGTCACTGCAATAGCAAACCAGTTGGCAAAGACCAAAAATGCAATGAAGAAAATGAGTCAGCTAATGAGAAAGAAAACCAACCAGTAACAAAATGGCAGGATCAAATTCACATATAACAATATTAACATTGAATGTAAATGGCTTAAGTGCCCCAATCAAAAGACACAGACTGGCAAACTGGATAAAATGTCAGAACCCATCAGTGTGCTATATTCAAGAAACCCATTTCACATACAAAGACACACATAGACTTAAAATAAAGGGATGGAAGAAGATTTACCAAGCAAATAGAACAAACAAAAGCAGTAGTTACAATCCTAGTCTCTGATAAAATGGACTTCAAACCAAGAAAGATCAAAAGAGACAAAAAATGACATTACATAATGGTAAAAGGATCAATCCAACGGGAAGAGCTAACTATCCTAAATACATACACCCCAATACAGGAGCACCCAGGTACATAAAGCAAGTTCTTAATGACCTAAAATGAGACTTAGACTCCCACACAATAATAGTCGGAGACTTCAGTACTCCACTGTCAATATGAGAAAGATCAACAAGACAGAAAATTAACAAGGATATCCAGGACTTGAATGCAGAGTTGGACCAAGCAGATCTCATGGAAATATATAGAACGCTCCACCCCAAATCCACAAAATATACATTTTTCTCAGCACCACATTGGACTTACTCTAAAACTGACCACATCATTGGAAGCAAATCACCCTCAGCAAATGCAAAAGAACAGAAATCATAACAAACAGTCTATCAGACCACAGTGCAATCAGACTAGAACTCAGGATCAAGAAACAAACCCGCACAACCACTTGGAAACTGAACAACTTGCTTCTGAATGTTGACTGGATAAACAATGAAATGAAGGCAGAAATAAAGATGTTCTTTGAAACCAACCAGAATGAAGACACAACTTGCCAGAATCTCTGGGACACCTTTAAAGCAGTATCGAGAGGGAAATTTATAGCAATAAATGCCCACCAGAGAAGAGAGAAAATATCTAAAGTCAACACCCTATCATCAAAATTGAAAGAACTAGAGGAGCAAGATCAAAAAAACTCAAAAGCTAGCAGAAGACAAGCATAACTAAGATCAGAGCAGAACTGAAGGAGATAGAGACACAAAAAACCCTTCAAAAAATCAATAAATCCAGGAGCTGGTTTTTTGAAAATATCAACAAAATAGACCACTAGCCAGATTAATAAAAAAGAAAAGGGAGAAGAATCAAATAGATGCAATAAAAAATGATAAAGGGGATATTACCACTGATCCCACAGAAATACAAACTACCATCAGAGATTACTACAAATAGCTCTACTCATATAAACCAGTAAACCAGGAAGAAATGGATAAATTCCTAGACACTTATACTCTACCAAAACTAAACCAGGAGGAAGCTGAAACCCTGAATAGACCAATAACAAGGGCTGAAGTAGAGGCAGCAATCAATAGCCTACCAACCAAAAAACATCCAGGTCTGGACGGGTTCACAGCCGAATTCTATCAGACATACAAAGAGGAGCTGGTTCCATTCCTTCTGAAACTGTATCAAACAATACAAAAGGAGGGAATCCTCCCTAACTCATTTTATGAGACCAACATCATCCTGATACCAAAACCAGGCAAACCATGAGGATAACTTCAGGCAGATATCCATGAGGAAGGTTGATGCAAAAATCTTCAATAAAATACTAGCAAACAGATTGCAACAGAACATCACGACCAAGTAGGCTTCATCCCGGGGACGCAAGGCTGGTTCAACATATGCAAATCCACAAATGTAATCCATCACATAAATGGAACCAAAGACAAAAACCACATGATTATCTCAATAGAAACAGAGAAGGCCTTTGATAAAATTCAACAGCCCTTCATGCTAAAAACTCTCAATAAACTAGGTATTGATGGAATGCATCATAAAATGATAAAAGCTATATATGACAAACCTACAGCCAATATCATACTGAACGGGCAAAAGCTGAAAGAATTCCCTTTGAAATCAGGCACTAGACAAGGATGCCCTCTCTCACCACTCCTATTCAACATAGTATTGGAAGTTTTAGCCAGAACAATCAGGCAAGGAAAAGAAATAAAGGGTATTCGATTAGGAAAGGAGGAAGTCAAATTGCCTCTATTTGCAGATGACATAATTGTATATCTAAAGGCCCCAACGTCTCAGCAGAAAATCTTCTCAAACTGATAAGCAACTTCAGCAAAGTCTCAGGATACAAAGTCAATGTGCAAAATTCACTAGCATTCCTATATACCAATAACAGACAAACAGAGAACCAAATCAAGAGTGAACACCCATTCACAATTGCTACAAAGAGAATAAAATACCTAGGAATACAACTAACAGAGAATGTAAAGGACCTCTTCAAGGAGGACTACAAAACACAGCTCAACAAAATAAGGGAGGACACAAACAGATGGAAAGACATTCCATGCTCATGGTTAGGAAGAATCAATATTGTGAAAATGGCCATACTGCCCAAAGTAATCTATAGACTCAATGCTATCCCCATCAAGCTACCAATGACTTTCTTCACAGAACAGAAAAAACCACTTTAAGCTTCATATGGAATGACAAGAGACCCCGCATAGCCAAGACAATCCTAAGCAAAAAGAACAAAGCCAGAGGCATCACACTGCCAGACTTAAAGCTATACTACAAGGCTACAGTAATTAAAACAGCATGGTACTGGTACCAAAACAGAGACATAGACCAATGGAAGAGAACAGAGATCCCAGAAGAAACACCACACATCTACAACCATCTGATTTTTGACAAACCCACAAAAACAAGCAATGGGGAAAGGACTCCATGTTTAATAAATGGTGTTGGGGAAACTGGCTAGCAATGTGCAGAAAGCAGAAACTGGACCCTTACCTGTCACCTTACACTAAAATTAACTCCAGATGAATTAAAGATTTAAACATAAAACCTAACGCTATAAAAACCCTAGAAGAAAACGTATGCAAAACCATCCAGGATATAGGACTTCCTGACTAAAACCCCAAAAGCAATGGCAATAAAAGCCAGGATATACAAATGGGATCTAATTAAACTCCAGAGCTTCTGTACAGCAAAATAAACCATCATTAGAGTGAATCGGCAACCAACAGAATGGGAAAAAATGTTTGCAATCTACACATCTGACAAAGGGCTAATATCCAGACTCTACAAAGAACTTAAACAGATATACAAGAAAAAAACAAGCAACCCCATTCAAAAGTGGGTGAAGGATATGAACAGACAATTTTCAAAGAGGACATATACGAGGCCAACAAACATGGAAAAATGCTCATCATCACTGGTCATTAGAGAAATGCAAATCAAAACCACACTGAGATATCATCTCATGCCAGTTAGAATGGCGATCATTAAAAAATCGGGAGACAACAGATGCTGGAGAGGATGTGGAGAAATAGGAACACTCTTACACAGTTGGTGGGAGTGTAAATTAGTTCAACCATTGTGGAAGACAGTGTGGCGATTCCTCAAGGACCCAGAAATAGAAATTCCATTTGACCCAGCAATCCCATTACTGGGTATATACCCAAGAACTATAAATCTTTCTACTGTAAAGACACATGTACATGTATTTTCATTGCAGCCCTGTGTACAATAGCAAAGACCTGGAATCAACCCAAATGCCCATCATTGATAGACAGGACAAAGAAAATGTGGTACATATACACCATGGAAAACTATGCAGCCATAAAAAACGATGAGTTCATGTCCTTTGTAAGGACTTGGATGAATCTGGAAACCATCATTCTCAGCAAAGTGAACCAAGAACAGAAAGCCAAGCACCGTATGTTCTCACTCATAGGTGGGTGTTGAGCAATGAGAACATGTGGACTCAGGAAGAGAAGCATCACACGCAGGGGACAGTTGGGGGGGGTAGGAGAGAGCCAATGGGGGGTCGGGAAGGAGGGGAGAGTGGGGAGGAATACCATAGGGAGAAATACCAGATATAGTATGCACCTAAAGTAAAATAAATAAATTAAAAAAAAACATATAGATGGTAATAAATACATTGTTAACTTATGTGGTTACATATAACATACATCAACCATAAAAATACTTTCTTAACAGTAAATCAATAATAATAACAAAACTTGTCTCACATGGTGTTAGTAAGTCCCATATTAAATTATTTAGGTTACTTAATTTGCAGTAAGATGTCCTACAAGTCTTTCTTAGGTAAATAGCTAGCAACTTAAGTTAAATTGTAGAATGAAAATTTCTCTTACACAACCATTTCAGTTTCCTTTTTTGTAGCTCTTTTTTTTTTTGTAATTCAAGGAGTCATTTTTTTTTTTTTAGATGGAGTTTCACTCTTGTTGCCCAGGCTGTAGTGTGATGGCATAATCTCTGCTCACTGCAACTTACACCTGATTGGGTTAAAGGAATTCTCCTGGCTCAGCCTCCCAAGTAGCTGGAATTGCAGGTGCCTGCCACCTTGCCCAGCTAATTTTGTTCTTTTAGTAGAGATGGGGTTGCTCCGTGTTGGTCAGGCTGGTCTCGAACTCCCGACCTTAGGTGATTCACCCGCCTCGGCTTCCAAAAGTTCTGGGATTACATGCATAAGCCACTGCACCAGATGGGAGTCAATGTTTTTATCAGCAGTAATATAGTAATCATTCAAAATTTGTATCTGCTTCATTAATAATAGTTTTAATATTTTTGGAATTATAAATGTCAATTTTATTGTGATATTAAGAGATATTAATCCAAATTTTTACTTTTAATATATTTGTTCATTTTACTATATCTAACCATCTCTACTCTATGTTTTCATTACCTCTGTTCTGTGATGTTCTAGAATGATGATTTTTTCCATGTTTTTGAAGAAATAGAATATAAACCATTTAAAGACTGTCTAAAAGCAGCATAGTCTTCTGGAAGATCTCATGGTCTTCCTTCAGGACAAAATACATTTATCATTATCTGGAATGTAGAACAGTTCAAATATAACTTGAAATGATAAGACAAAGTATTTTTTATTTAATATTTACAATGAGACATGGTTGAAGATTTTAAAGGACTTTTTAAAAGTTTTTTTAAAAAAAAAGATAAATGATATAGCTATAAATAACACATCTTTAAAAAAATAATCTATTTTTGCTATTAAACTGTCATCTTGCCTGACATTGGGAAGAAGAATACTCCTAACAAAATATGGCTTCGCCTGTAATCCCAGCACTTTGGGAGGCCGAGGCGGGCGGATCACGAGGTCAAAAGATCGAGACCATCCTGGTCAAAATGGTGAAACCCCGTCTCTACTAAAAATACAAAAAAAAAATTAACTGGGCGTGGTGGCGCGCGCCTGTAGTCCCAGCTACCCGGGAGGCTGAGGCAGGAGAATTGGTTGAACCCAGGCGGCGGAGGTTGCAGTGAGCCGAGGTCGTGCCACTGCACTCCAGCCTGGTGCCTGGTGACGGAATGAGACTCTGTCTCAAAAAAAAAACAACAAAAAAAACCCCAAAATATGGCTTCACCTATTGACTCCCAAAGGCCAATTCAGTTCAAAATAAGCTGTAGTTGTAAAGATCTGTGTCTGGGCAAGTGAAAAGGTTATGATGTAGAAGCATCCACCAGCATATGCAATTTTATCTACCAGCAGAAAAGGTTTAAGACTGATTTTTTTCTATATGTGAATATTTTAGCACTAAATTCATAGAATTTCCTTTGTAAATAGTTATAATTTCTAGCTTAGTTGCTAAATATAAAAACACAAACCAACTTTCTAGTCATATTACATATTTGCATAATATATTGATTGTCACCTGCTATTTTTTTAGGATCAATAAAATCGAACATTATTTCTCACTTGTAAATGGGAGCTACACATTGGGTATACACAGACACAAAGATGGGAAGAAAAGACATTGGAGATTCTAAAAGGGAGAGGAGACAGAGGGGAACAAAGATTGAAAAACTACCTATTGGGTTCTTTGTTCACTACTTAGGTGACAGGATCATTAGAAGCCCAAACCTCAGCATCATGCAATAAACCCATGTAATCAAACCTGCACATGTACCCTCTAAATCTAAAATAAAATAAATTTAAAAGAGAATAGATAAAATGGATTGAAATACAGCAAGGTATAAAAAGCTATGAATTCATAGTGATACTACTATTCTGGCAACCTCTCTTTTGGAGGTTGCCAGAATACAAGTTCATTTCTTCAAAATTGATAAATGAAGAGAAAGAGTACAATATTTATTTTGCCTCCTCTCTAAAGACCATATTTCAGAATAAACAAATAGCTTACAAGGGAAAATTAGGGTGTTAGCCTATTTTCATACTGCTGTGAAGAAATACCCAAGACTGGATAATTTATAAAGAAAAGAGATTTAATGTTCTTGCAGTTCCACATGGCTGGGGAGGCCACAGAATCATGGCAAAAGGTAAAGCAGGAGCAATAGCACATTTTACATGATGGCAGGCAAGAGAACATGTGCAGGGGAACTGCCCCTTTACAAAACCAACAAATCTCAAGAGACTTATTCACAACCACAAGAACAGCATGGGAAAACCTGCCCCCATGATTCAATTACCTCCCATCAGGTCTCTCCCATGAGAATTGTGGGAGTTACAATTCAAGATGAGATTTCAGTGGGGACACAGCCAAACCATATCAGTTAGTTTTAGACGAATCAAAGCTAACAAGTGCAGCAAGAATGATAAAATTGAAAAATTAACCTTTCATAATACCAAATAAAATTATCTCAGAATTGATTTAAAAAGTGACACTGAACATTAGTAATTTCAAATCAACATAAGTTGATTTCACTGACCAAAATCAGAACCTGGTGGGATTTTTAAAGGAACTATTTTAGATAAAATTCTGCCCTTAACCCTTTTCTACATTGAGCCAAATGATAATTAGGAAAATAGGGAAAAAAAGCATTAATTTTTAACAATCATAAAACCAAAGATTATCAATTTAAATCTGCTCTTATACAATACAGAGATTTAACTTCTTGAAGATATTATTTTTTTCTTTCAAAAGTTTTATTTGCTTCCATTTCTTCAGTACGAAGTGAGAAATAAAATTTCCTCAAGCCATTAAATAATCATTTTACAGAGGTCTGCAATCATAAAAAAATGTGGAAACTGCTAATCATTTCTGACAGAAATGGACATTTACCCTTGTACATTCACCATTATATATTTCATATTCACATAATTTTGTCATTTCTTTAAAATGATTTCTGAGAGATACGTAACTTTTAATACAAATTTAAAAAGGTCAAAAATAAGAAGCAAAGTGAAATTAAAACATCCATTTATTACATAAAGTGATATGATTATTCATATTATATTTTTTCTGACTTATTTAGCAAGCTCTTATCCAGCCATAAAGATTCATTTTATTGTGATTTCCTTTCCCCTCATCTTTCCAGAAACTTATATCTTTTTCTGTTTTGTTTTGTTTTCATATAGTCATTAGTCCTATCTGACTAAGAATCAGAAGCTGGAGAGGTGGATATCTGTGTGTGTGTGTGTGTGTGTGTGTGTGTGTGTGTGTGTGTGTGTCTATGTGTATGTGCGTTGCTTTCAGCTCTGAGCACACATTCTAACAACTGTTAAAATCTAATATTTCTTTCCCAAGTCCTTATGCTGTATAGTAAAATTACTTAACAAAGGACCACAATACAGTCTTAACATTTAATTTTAGCTTTTTTTTTTTTTTTTTTTTTTTTGCTGATGAAATTCAGAAATCTACACTGATATAGTTTCATTATCCAAGAACTTTTCTTATTTTTCTTTACTCAATCTATTTCTCAGAGCCTTTAAACAATGGCTTCTGACTTTTTTCTAAAAAATAATAACATTTATTTAACTAAAAATGAAAAGTAGGCATAAGCTATATTCTTTTACGAAAGTACTCCATTGTATAGTTGTCTGTTTAAATGCAAGAAATAAACCGTCATTTCCTTCAGGTGATAAATCTACGTTCTTAAGGATGTTTAATTTCCTCTGAAAACCAATTTGCTGTTGAAATATTACTCTTTCTTCATAATAACCAGAAAATGTAATTGTTACAAAACAGTGCAAGCAGCTGAGCATATTAACTGGTAAACTACTTTGACACTGTTGGGATTTTGTTTTGCAAAATAATGATCTCAAAACCAGTGCTCTTAGACTCTTAACAATAAATTAAGAAAACTAGATTTCTTGTTGGATTGCATCTTTCTCTTTTCCAGTCTCAAATGTGCAAATCTTGTATGTTATTTGATTGCTTTGTGCTACTTTATATAGGACAGCCAGTGTGAACTTGAGAGTAACTGCTTAATATTGAAATAAGAAAAATATTTCAGTATGTACTAGGTGTAGTATCCGGGTAGTGTTAAGGATGTCCCAGCGTGTACAATTAGGCTTCCAGACATTTAGCCAGAAAAGACAGGAATTTTGGTTAATCCAGATGATTCAGGAAAGCAGCTACCTTAATACAATATTCTACTTTATGTTTTTTGAATTGCTTTCTGTATTTAACTTTTATTGACTTTGATAAGAATATGTAAGGATTTGTGTATGTTTGTGATATGCTGTGATGGTTTAAATGTCAGTTAAATCAATAATCCGTGACAGAGTTTTAGAATAAGAACTACTTTGAGACCTAATTCTTCCATCAATATAAATCTGTAACTGACATGAACGTGAATAAGTATTACAGCTGTGTTCCAAGGAATGGACTCCTATGGATTGCACCATGGCTAATAAGTATTTATAATCAGCATGTTTCATCATTTCACTAGGTAATTGTTGCTTGATTACATGCTTGAAAATATTAAAACAAACACACAATGTAGAGAAATGGTAATTGTTAAAGAGAAAGGCAATGTTGCTCATTTGACTTGAGAGTTTTATTAATAATGTACACTAGAGGGTACTGGCTGTTTGCAAAGACTGCTGTAATAACATTATACTGCCAATGTGCCAAACTCCTTCTCCAGAACAAGCTTTAAAACCTGAAATTTTTATTTGGAGACTAAAATTGTACTTACACACCAATTTCTTAATAATATTTTATAATTAGATTTGAGCTGACATTTGCCATCCATTCTGATATTATATAGATTATTTCATTCCACTTTTGTGTTTAAAAATTAGAATGGAAATGAGAATGGGAATGAATTTTAGAATATCCATATTTTTTTATCACATTGGTTTGTATCCAACGGATTTGAATACTGTTTTCTGATTAATGTGGTCATTTACACTATATTGCTTGTGTATGAAAATTAGGTACTCCCTACCAATGCACAGGACCAATTAAACTAGAAATATTTCATTTAAAACGAAACTCAACAAAATGAACATCTTAGCAGAAAATGTGAAGTAAACTATGTGTGAATTAACAAAATATATCTTTGGTGAATTTATTGTGGTGACTATCACAGAGCATTAAACGTATAAGCAAAATATTCTAACAGGGACCAGAAGGTATAAGAAATATTGAAAATACGGTTATTTTAATTTCTCTTTTTCTTTCTTCCTTCATTTTTCTATTAGTGCTGTTTCTTGTTTCTTTCTGTGTTCCAACGTGTTTAAGAATTAAGTTACAAGCTAACTCTTAATTAACTTAAAAGCATTTTCTACCATGTATATGCTTCCTGTGTTTCCTAGCATTCCTAGATTTAATTTTTAAAAATTAAAATTAAAAATGCTAATTCCAAGTGCAGAATAGAATCTCATTGTCATATCATTACCTCAGTCTTCAAAAACTTAGACATGAAATCTAATCAAAGTAACTACAGACAGCCTGGAATATCCTAGAAAAGGGATACATAAGCTTCAGCCTCCTTTTAACCAATTTTACAAAGAGTGCTAGGACAACCAAAAATATAAACATTCGAAGATGAAAATAATATAGAAATGATTGGTAAAATAAATATGTTTTTGTAGGCTGGATACAGCGGGTCATGCTCATAATCCCAGAACTCTGAGAGACCAAGACAGTGATCACTTCAGGCTAGAAGGTTGAAACCAGTCTGGGCAATATAGCAAGACCCCATCTCTACAAAAAGTTAAAAATTATTTTGATGTGGTTTTGCATACCTATAGACCCAGTGACTCGGGAGACTGAGGCAGGAGGATGGCTTGAAACTAGGAGTTCAAGGCTGCTTTGAGTTCTGATCTCACTACAACACTCCATCCTATGTTACAGAGTAGGATTCCATCTCTTATATGTGTGGTTTGTGTGGGTGTGGGTGTGAGTGTGCGTGTATTTTATAGATAAGACATTTATGTCAATTTTGCTTTTGTCAGTTAATTGATGGGTTACTCAAAAGGAATGATTGAGGAAAGTTTAATGAAGTTAAACTTTTGCAAATGCGCAAGTAGGGAAAATAAAGCACTTGGGGCATATAATGATTACTCCACACCTAAGCCAGAAGGAGCAAGGAAAGAAAGTTTTTTCCTGGACTTAGCTAGACCTGTAACTCAAGAAGACAACTCAGATTTGTTATTGGTTCTTAGGTCCTTCTCATGCCTACTCACCCCTACAGGTAACAAATTTCATAAGTTTCTGATTTGCTTTTCTGTATTTTGCAAAAATTTAGCAAATATCTGCGTATTTTCTTATGCTGCTACTTTTTACAAAAAATATAACATGGTATGGATACTCTTTTGTACCTTGTTTTTTCACTTAAGATATCTGACATATTAATACATATACATTTATAAATATCTACTTATTCTTTTAAATAGCTACTTAGTACAGAGTTGTGTTGATGGACCACAGAATATTCAACATGTACAGGGACATTTAAATTATATCTAATTTTTTTGTATCATAAATACTTGTACAATGAATAACCCCAGTGCTGATGTATTTTTACATTATTAGAAATTTACTCACAGTGTAAATTCTTAGAAAGTGGGATTGCTGAATAAAAAGGTAAAATCGTACATATTTTTAAAAGATACTGACTAATTTCCCTCAAGAGTTGCACCACATTATATTCCTGGCATCAGTGTAGTGAATATCAATGTTTTATTAGAGTTTTGTCAAAAAAGTACATTGTCAACTTTTCATTTTGACAAACTGATAGATCAGATATTGTATCTCATTCTAGTTTTGATTTTCTTTCTCCTATTTTCTTGCATTAAGTGAAAATAAAGACTTTATGTTTACAAGTCATTTTTATATATCTTTTAATATTCTTCTTAGGATTGTCTGCTTGTATCTTTATTTTTCTATCAGATTTTGGCCTCATTTTTTTCAGTCTTAAAAGATGCTTTTATTTAGAGAGGTTTTTTTCCCCTATGATTTATTTTATATTTTTTAAGTTTTAATCTGTTTTAAATTTTCCTTATGGTGATATAGAGAAACATGCCATGTTATCTTCTAATTTTTTTAAAAATTTATTTCTTACATCTAGATCTCCAGTCTGGTGGGAGTTCATTCTTGCATGTGATTATAAATGCACATCTATACTGTATGTGATACAGCTGCTTTTTTTTTTAATGGCTTATATCGTTAATTCCCCTTTCATTCAAACAGAAAATTATTCTATTTCCTAGTGATTAGAGATGCCAATTTCAGTAATATACTAAATACTACATTGTATTTGAATCTATTTACTGAATTTCTATTCTATTCCCTCATCTATTTGTCTGTTTTTGAGCTACTACCACATTGAAGCTACATTTATGTGTGATTTAATACGTGGTAGGGAATTATCCATCCTCACAGCCTTTTCCCTCAGTGATTTCCTAGATATTTGTACATATTTCACTTTTCATATAACTTTAGTACAAACGTGTAGTTTCATGAAATAAATCAATAAAAAACAGCACAAAAATCCTAACCAATATTTTCATTGGGATTATAAAACAATAGGAAAAATTAACCCTTACAATGTTGTCATTTTACCTCAAAATAGGAGATATCTTTCCATTTTGTTCAAGTTGACATTTGGTATGCTTAGTAGAATTCCATTTTTCTTTATATAGATTTTGCATATCTTTATTATCATTATGTAAAATTGTTGTTGCTATAATTTTATTTTGTGCTATTTAATCATTTTAGTTATTAATATTGTACTTGAATAAAATATTTGAAAGATATTCTGAATTTATTTTGTTAAAAAATATATGGTATGATATTATCTGGGCTTGGAAAGCTTGATGGAATTCACATGTCAAAAATTTTTGAGCATGATGCTTTAAGAGTATCCTGTGAGAATGGACTCTAACTTTCTGGGATGCGGTTTTTGTAGCAATAAGTCTCTTCAATCAGTCTGGAATTATGTTGTTTTGAGACTAGATTTAATAACTCCTAAGGACTTTTTTTTACCTCATTCTAGAATACAGCCCTTCTGAAATTTTAACTGCAGGTTTGGAATGTTTGTGGAGGCCTCTTCCCCTTGGCAGACAATGAAATCTAATCTTTCTTTTTCTTTCTTCTTACTTTCTTTTTTCTTTCTTTCTCTTTCTTTCGTTCTTTCTTTCCTTCTTTCTCTCTTTCTTTCTTTTCTTCCTTCCTTCCTTTCTTTCTTTCTTTCTTTCTTTCTTTCTTTCTTTCTTTCTTTCTTTCTTTCTTTCTTTCTTTCTTTCTCTTTCTCTCTTTCCTTCCTTCCTTCCTTCCTTCCTTCCTTCCTTCCTTCCTTCCTTCCTCCCTTCCTTCCTTCCTTCCTTCCTTCCTTCCTTCCTTCCTTCCTTCCTCCCTTCCTTCCTTCCTTCCTTTCTTTTTTCATTTAAGCACTGTGCTTTCTTTGTTCTGCTTGATTTCTTGGTCCCACTATCTTCTGCCTCTTATCAATCTGCAAACGTCTCAAGGAGAAAGGTGTTGTGGAAAATCAGACTTCCTTCAGTTTGTTTTCCTTCACATCAGGATCTTTGATTCTGAAGTTTTAAGGTGATTTTGGTGAGAACAGGCATAAACAACAATAAGCTATTTTTCTATTAGCAGATGCTGAATAATGAACTTAGATATTAATAAAGTGTTTATATAAGAGCATTCCTGCAATTTTCACGTGAAGATTTTTGTCAATATATTAACTGTGGTATATTTTCAATATGATTTGTGTCAATGCATTGCCTGTTCTTTATTTTTAGCCATATTGAAAAATAGTCGGTGTAGAATAGAATGATTAGAAACAACCCACAATGTTCATATCTGTCTTCTAATCAATCAAAAGATGAGATCTATACCGTATTTTGCTTCTTTCTTTCCTAGGTTACTTGAAGGATCAGAGATAGACTGATACTGCTTGGCTGTTTCCCCACCCAAATCTCATCTTGAATTATAGCTTCCATAATTCCCATGTGTTGTGGGATGGACCCAGTGGAGATAATTGAACCATGGGGGTGTTTTTACCCCCATACTGTTTTTGTGATCATGAATAAGTCTCAGGAAATCTCATGGTTTTATAAGGGGTTTTCCCTTTTGCTTGGCTCTCATTCTTCTCTTGCCTGGTGCCATTAAGACATGCCTTTGCTCCTCCTTGCCTTCCGCCATGACTGTGAGGCCTCCGCAGCCATGTGGAACTGTGAGTCCATTAAACCTCTTTTTCTTTATACATTACCCAGTCATGGGTATGTCTTTATCAGCAGCATAAAAATGGCCGAATACACAGATTTAGTAAAAATATCTGATGCCTTTCTGGAAATGTATTAGTTTTCTAGGGCTGCTTAATAAAGTACCACAAACTAGATTGCTTAAACAACAGAAATGTATTTTATTACAGTTCTTGACTATGTACCTGGCTCCTTCTTAGGATTGTGAGGAAAAGTTTTGTTCCAGGACTTAGTCCTTGGTTTACAGATGGCTGTTTTCTCTATATCTCTTCAGGTTCTTTTCTCTCTCTGTATGTCTCCCTTTGTCCAATTTCCAACTTTTAAAAGGACACCAGTGATATTGAACTATGTCCCACCTTTATAATCTAATTTTGACATCATTACCTCTGCAAAGATCCTACTTCCAAAGAAAGTAATATTTTGAAGTACTGGGGATTAGGATTTCAACGTATCTTTTTGATGGGACAAGATCGACTGGTAACAAGAAGTAAACGTAACATAAAAGAAAATGTACATAAAAATACATGAATTCATTGTAGAAAAATTAGCAGGTTATGAATTGCTGATATGTAAAAAGATTAACTTCAGGGAACCACTTCACAGTAAGCAGTCTAAATCAGCAAAATGTACTAGTAAAAATAAGTTGAGGTCAGTTTTTCAGAGCCTCCTAATAGCTAGAACAAAATAAACAGAGTATGTTATTAGCTCCTCCTAGGCAAATTCTCTACAAAATTGGATTAATAGTATGGAAACATCAGTGAGCCTATTGATTCTGTTTTTCAAAACTGTGAAGATTTAAATAGATACCTTTGAATCCCTTAGAGTGAAATCAGGTACATCGTCATGAGATTGTTCTGGCCATTCTACACTTTATGACAAAAACATAAAATAAACCACATAGAAAATAGTAATAATATCTGAATATAATGAGAAAATTTGCCTATAAAAGAATATTAAAAAGTCTCATTAATCAGGCATCCTCTTCAGTGACAAGGTCGCTTCATAAGCTGCATAAAGTAATTTTGAGAACATTTCCACTTCTGCAGCTAAGTCTGAATTAAACAACAAAACAAATTTGAGCTCTCATCATTTTAATACAAAATAACTTTTACTTGGGGATAGAAAACTTTATTCAGATTTAATTTCTCAATGATTTCTGGATGCACATTTTATTAATAATCTGTTTATCCAGAGCTAAAATAATTATGTTTTCATACTATTTACTGAATGATTATTAAATATACTTATATTTTTATAGTTGTCTATACCTGTCAGGGTTATGTCAGGAAAGAGATGGCCTACTCAAGTGAGGCTATTCATAAGGTGAATATATCACATACTGTCCAATCCCTGCTAAACTGGCATTAATAAGTACACCAGAACAAGAGGCATAAACTGGAACTGTAATTGAGTAAGCCAATGTGCACAACCACTCTAGTGATTTTAAAAAATCAACCAAGGAATTATTAATACATATATAATCAAAGTTAAGAATATCAACAAGACATGGAGTAGTGATAGAGCTAAATTTCAAAGGCATTATCATCTGTTTAACACTAAGGTCAATGAGAGAGAGTCATTACTCAAACCCATGGAGAGAATGGCTGTAGGACAGGAGTTGGGGCTTTCAGTAGAATAACACAGGTGATCCTTGTTAGCCTGAAAGGCATGTAGGAAAAACACACTAGTATCTCTCCCCTCTTAACATTCCAGTCTTGGGCTGGTACTCTCATTGCTTAATCTTAACTAGAAGCCTCACAGCAAGGAAATCTTCATGTAGTCCATGCAAGTGAGCTTCACAAGTACAGAGCACGATGGAAAAGAATGGAGTTGAGACAGAGAAGGGACACAAAATTATGTGAAATTATTATATATTTTTTATACATATTCTGTCCACAAACATTTTTCTCCTCAAATCTTAATTCCATAGGATAAGCATTTTCTCTAAATAAGAGTGAGAAAAAAGAGATAAAAGGAGATTGAGTAACTTGCCTGCAGTCATAGACAGCATGTAAGCATGTGAGGTTCGATTGTAACTGTATACTTTGGCCCACTACAGGTTGTTTTGCTGAATAATCGATTTTTCAAATTCTTTCTCTAGCACATATACCTGTGTGTGTGTGTGTGTGTGTGTGTGTGTGTGTGTGTGTGTACATACATCTATATAAATAAAAAGCAAATATGTGTGTGTGTATTATATATAGCGACACAAAAGTTTCTGGGTGCCATTACCACAATGTGTCCTATTTTAATGTTAAAGTTTCCCTAAATGTGTGACTTTGGAATACAGAAACATCTATAGATGCACAGTGCTTTACTGTGTTGTTTTGTTTTGATTTTATAAACTAATTCCTAAAATTATTAAATGATTATATGTCTGTGAAATCAATGAGAAATACAGAGCCTAAAACCAGAGTGGGAACTTCTATCCACATCTTACCCTCTCTCTCTTTCAATTGGTTCCTTCTGGATGATGTTTTTCTTTCAACTAAATGAATGGTTCTTTTTCCAAAGACCACCCATGGACCACTCACCATGTAATTCCCCATTTCTGAGCTCATAAAAATCCTGGACTCAGCTTCCTGGGGGCTACTCGCTTTCAGAGCCCTCTTGCAGCCATGAGCTACCCACTTTTGGGGCCCCCTCATTGCCGAGGGCAACCCACTTTTAGGATCCCCTCTTGCAGTTGATAGCTTTCCCTGTGTCACTCAATAAAATTCTCTACCTTACTCACTGTCTGGTGTCCATAAACCTTATTTCTCTTGATCACAGGACAAGAATCCAGACCTCACTGAGCTGTGGGAGGCAGAAACAAGAGAGCTATGTCCCTGTTTGCCATGCTGCCAGCATGAAGAAGTGAAGTTACTGGGTACCATTCCCTACTGTTTACTGAGCAATAGGTGAGAAAAAGCCGCTGAGTGCCATTCCCTCTCACCTGATGAATTACAATGCTGCAACATTTCTTGGGGCTCAGACCTCAGGACTCTCTGAACAAGAGATGTAGCATCCCTTGGGGCTCCACAGTTGCTGGCATTTCCGAGTTTTGGAACACCGGCATGTTCCCATCATCTAGACACTGGTGCACAGTGCAGAAGCTGCTTATGACACAGGCAGCTCAGCTGCAGACTGTGAGGACCCTGGGTGGGCATGGAATCTGGGCTGGTAGTGCAAGCTGCTGGGCCTAGTGAGCAGAGCATCCCCGGTAGGCCTGCACAAGTCCCTGCTTAGAGGTCATGGATTTCTGGCTAGCAAAGCAGCACCGAAAGAAAGAATCCTGTAACATGTGTGGTATGTAATTGAGGATCTGCTTAAAAAGATTATATAACTGTAGCTCTGGATACCTGTTGAGATCTTTCTGACTAAAATTAAAGGATGGCAATGAAAATTAGTCAGAATATACCCTGCACGCTAAGTGGCTTAGCATTTTTGGTTCATGCATTTTTCTATAAATCAATATTCTGACTTCATGATTACATAACTGATATTTTTTCTTTCGTAACTTTGGATACCATTTGTAGGGCGTGAAAGATGATATCAAAGCAATTTTCCCTTTTATTCAATATATTTAAACTAAATGCTATCAAATGAAAATTAATAAGGTATTATTTTGTTTTATGTAAAAATAGAGTAAACTCAAATCTCAAGTTGTTATAAATGACACATACACTTTCCTTCCATTGTTATGAAGTCTTCATTGAAGAAAAAGTATAGAACTTCTGGGAAGAAGAATGGTTTAATAGTGAGATGAGGGCAGGGTACAGGGAGGATTGTTGTAAGCAGTAAAATAGATTTGAATTAATTACCTGGAGAAATAAAATGTACATAATGAAACGTATGCAAGAAAACAAAGCCAAGAATATATACTGTGGAAGCAACTCTTTTCAGTAGAATTTTGTAGAAGTTCTAGGTTCAGTTTCAGGATAAGATGTCAGTCACATGGATGGAATAAATGGATCAAAGTGAGGCAATTAAGTTAGATTAAATCAAAACAAATACAGTATGAAAGCATTGGTAAGCACCCCTCTTTCTCTGCAAGACACAAAAACTTGAACCCATAAAGCAAAGAACTAGTGGAAATAATGGATATTTTCCTTTGCATAAATGTTACACCCCCTAATTGTTAGTTCCTTAATTTTCTCTCTCTCTTTTTTCCTAATATGAGTGTCCACAGCTAGAGGGCTGGTTCAGTGCTTCTTTACCTTAAAGTAAGTCTGCAGACTGTCATTTCTCATTCCTCATTCTGTTTACTCACGTTAACATGAGTATCAGAATCTCTATTGATAACAGCTTCCCAACCTCACAGGAGCAGTTTTGCTTGCATAATATAAGCAGAGAGAAGGATGTTACACATATACTGGATTAAATTCCAGACCAGAAAATGATATTTGTGACACAATTGGCTTCATTATATGTGTAGATTAGATCATATGTTATTTATGTTCATATTAATTAACATTAGTATGTTAATTTTTGATAATTTTCCATGGCTATTCAAGACAGTATTCTTACTTAATTTGCAAATACACATGTAAGAGTGTGTTTTTAGAGATAAACTGACATCCAGTTGCAGCCTTCCCTCAAAACTCTCATACAAAACAAAAATACACTCTAATGCAAGTGTGATAAAATGTTAACATTTGAAAATTTGGAAGAAAGGTATGCAGAAATATTTGTGCTATTTTGTTAAAGTTTCATTTGTCTGAAATTACTGTGATTATAGAAGAATGTCTATAATCTTTTTTGTTTTGTTTGTTTTTTTGTTTTTTTGTTTGTTTCTTTTGAGATGGAGTCTTGCTTTGTTGCCAGGCTGGAGTGCAGCGGTGTGATCTCAGCTCACTTCAACCTTTGCCTCCCAGGTTCAAGCAATTCTCCTGCCTCAACCTCCTGAGTAGCTGTGACTATAGGTGTGCACCACCACACCCAGATAATTTTTTGTGATTTCAGTAGAGATGGGATTTTACCATGTTGGGCAGGATGGTCTTGAACTCAACCTTGTGATCCACCTGCCTTGGCCTCCCAAAGTCCTGGGATTATAGCCATGAACCACTGCACTTGGCCATCTTTGTTTTTAACACATATGCACTGAATTATTTCAAAATAAAGGGACAAAAGTTTCACACAAAAAAAGTATATACATCTCTATCTATCATCTATCTGCATGTGATTATAGTCTGTAGATACATGTATATATATTTATCATATGCATATATGTATACTTTCATAATATGTTTGATGTAATTTAACATTATTGCCTGATTTTGATCTGTATTTTCACATCTATATGATATCTTATATACTGAAACTGAACCCAGAATATCCACAAAATTCTAAAGAGAAGAGAAGCCTCAACTTCACATACATATATACGTATTTATATTTGTGAAATGTAGGTATAGGAATATGAAAATTCTGTATACTAGTTCTACAAATTTTACATGTCAAATTATTTCAAAATTAAAAGTGTTAAAATTTGAAAATGTACTCTGTAGAGTTTAGTTAAACACAGGCTCCTAAAACATCCCAACAGTAAAAGTTGGAGAATAGCTGAAACTGGCATATTTGAGGATTTTAGCAGAACCTTGGATACAAAGCGACTACTAAGTCTTCACTTGATATGTAACATCTTTGAGTCATCACCCACTTATCAAATGACCCTTTTCATTAGATTCAGACTATGTGAAAGAATCCTATAAAGTGAACTGAGAAATTATTATATGAAATAAGAAAATACAAACAAGCTTCTAGATGTTTTCAATTTATATGATAATCTGTAAATGTATATAAAAATAAATAATAGTAGAATAAGGATCCTGAAAAAAATTATGCAAACATAATGCTATTTAAATGAATGAGTTAATATGGGGAACCAAATCTCAGGGTTATTCAATAAAATATTGAATAAATACGGCTGGGTGCAGTGGCTCACACCTATAATCTCAGCACTTTGGGATTAGGCAGAGGCAGGCAGATCACTTGACGTTGGGAGTTCAAGATCAGTCTGGCCAAAATGATGAAACCCCACCTCCACAAAAAATACAAAACTTAGCTGGGAGTGGTAGTGAGCACCTGTAATCTTGGCTACTTGGATGGCTGAGACAGGAGTATCACTTGAACCTGGGAGGTGGAGGTTGCAGTGAGCCAAGATTGTCCCACTGCACTCCAGTCTGGGTGATAGAGCAAGACTCAGTCTCCAAAAAAAAAAAAAACAAAACAAAACAAAGAAAAAAAGAAAATATCACATAAATATTATTAGAATTCTATTGAAAAAGGAAAGTTAAAGTCACTAAATAATTCCTAAAAATTAAAATTAACAAAACTGTGAATACAGTAACGCAATCAAATACGTGAGACATATAATACACTTCACCTAATATTGAACTGGGGAACTGGAAGATCAAGTTGAAAAATCTTACCACAATGTGGAACAAAAATTCTAACACTTTACAAAAGAAAAGGTAAAATATTTAGACAAATTATCCAGGTGATCATTTGTTAATTTCAAAAGAAAGAATACAGCATATAGAAAAGAAAAATAAAGAACTAATGAAAAAAATATATATACCTGAAGGGAAGAATTATCGGCTTATACAGGACCACATGAATCATGTTTAATTAATGAAAAAAAACCCTCAGATTTAAATATATACTAGTGAATTATAACTTCAAAATTATAAATTCAAACCAATCACTGCTTTCAGAAGAAACAAACAAATGCAGTAATGTGAACAAATATTATGATTTATGTCAGATTTTTACCCCCAACTCTAATAATTCTCTCATGTCTAAATATTTAATAACTCCACACAACATTTAAAAAGAACACAATATTTTAACCAGACCATAGTCCCATTGCTTTATATTTGGTTGTTATAGGGAGCTATTTTAATTATATGTTCAAATTATAGAAAATTGAGAATTTACCTGGGTAAGAAATATTAGTTTTCTATTTGAAGCCATTTTGATAAAATGAACAACCTGAGCCTAGAATGTCTTTGGGGTTTTTGAGCAGATTATTGCCTGAGTTCCTCATTATTGACAGAGCAAGAACTAACTATTGCTATCTTGGACAAGTACTGGCATTTTAAGTTTCACCTTGATCAAAAACTGCCTAAATCCAAAGGGCATCGGCCTAATGACTAAAGTCAGCATGATCATAAACCACAAATAACATCTCCGACCAAATCTCTCCTTGACCAGAGACATGTTAGCCCCAAGATAACCTCCCTTCTGACCAGAGGCATTCTAATCACACAAACTTCTCCCCGGCACAGAAACATTCCAAGCTCTGACAATACTCTTTGTCTGTAAAAGAGAGCACTACTGCCCAAAGTCAGCCAGAATTCCCTCTTAGGTTTATTTTCCAAAATAAACATGTCTTTGACTGCTGAGCCAGTGTTCGTGTTTCTTTCCTCTTTCTTTAACACTTACAATTATGTGAACTGGATATGCACCATGTAAGATTTTCTTCTTAGTCGTCATCTGGACACGTGTTGCTGCATGTAACAGAAATCTTGCTTAGTGAGTAAGTGGTAGTCTTTCTCAAGTGGCAAGGAGTGCAGACATACACATCCCATGGCTGGCGCAGCTACTCCACAAAGTCATCAATGACCCAGGCACATATTAGCTGTGTCTTTACTTTCTTTATGATGGAGCTTTTAGCCTTTTGGTTTAAAAATGGCTTCTCCACACCTAGGAACTGAGTTCAAATTTTAGTAAAAAAATAAAATTGGAAGACAAAAACCAAAACATATGGACATATTAAATTTTTTTAACGTTAGGATGATAATAACTTTCTGGAATCCCCAACCAGTACATTTGTTTAAAACATTGGTCAGAATGATAGAATGATGTCATATAGCTATATCTAGTTGCAAGAAAACCTAGCGAGGTGAGAGATTTTAACTGGAAACTTTGCTGTCCTGAAAAAAATTAGAGATCTGTTAGTAATCATTAAATAAAATATTAATATTATCAAAGCAAATATCAGTGTTGGTAACAAGTATATAATAAATAAAAACTATGCCATAATATAACATTCTTAAATATATTTCTGGGGTGAGGAAAACCAATTGAGACAGATATATAGATAATTTTATTTGCTTTGATGAGGCTTTCACGAGCAAGTTTGTGGCAATTCAAAACTGACTGACGTTTAGTAAAAATCAACTGAAAACATTAACTGGTTATTTATTGAATGCCTAATATTAATTAGGCACTAAACTAATGTATAAGGAAGACAAGTGTTCTGTTCTGATAGAGTTTACATTCTAGCTGGGAGATAAAGGAGAATTGGAAGAAAAACAGCAGTACACACATGAAACAGTTTGAGATGGCGATGTTAATGGCAAACTTTTTCATTTCTATATCACAAATTCTTTTGGCTTCACATCCAGGGGCATTCAAACTCCCATCAAAATTCTCCAAATATAAAAGTCAATTTTCCAATTTCTTCTCAGCAGACAACTTAATGGCTCAGATTAGTCAATATCAAACTCCATTTCTCCTAGCCACAGAGTGCATTTACTAAATGGATTTGCCTGAGGTACCTTAGCATGTTTCTCTCAAATACATTAACTTGTAATTCCCATAAAGTATTTTACTATATGTAACTGGCTGACTCTGCTGAATTAGGGCAATTTAATTTTTCTGGTGCTAGCAATTCTGTCACTAGGTAATCCAATAAACAGAAGAACAATGCAGGCATTCGCTTTGATCTGGAGGGTGTTGAGGAACATCTATTGTAATAGTGACACATCTTAGAGTAGCAAGTATATGGATTTAAACATAAATACAAAATTTCTAACACCATAAACATAGTTTAAAATTGTTTAAGATATATATTCTATTGTTATTGATGATTCTCGTTTTCTTGGTTTTTATTTTTCCTACTTTTTAAATTATAGTTACATTTCTTTACAAATTGTTTTTGTGGTAGATTGAATAATGCCTCTCAAAGATACTTATGTCCCAATCCCCAGAACCTACAAATGTTGACTTACATGCTAAAAAGGACTTTGCAGATGTGACAGTAGGATATGTTACAACACAAATAAAAAGTTTGAGTGATGCAAGCCAAAGGGCCCGGAGCTAAATAATGCAGACATTCTCTCAAAGCTGAAAATGGGAAAAAAGAAAAAAGCCCACAGACCTCCCATGTTTTATTGATTTTATTGATTGGAATCAAATAAATTGATTTATCAAAGTAAAATTAAATCAATAATTTAAGAGTACATTAAAAACAAATGGAAGTAATGTGTTGATTTGTATATCAAGGTGGTATATTGAAAATAATTAGTTCAAATGGAATCACAACACTGTGTGCTTAGTGAATGTTTAAAAAATCTTTTTGAATCATATGAAAATAAAAGAGAAACACACTTGCATACATAAATTTGATTTTGGAGGTGTAGTTATGTGTAGAATGTTATGTTATTTTGATTGCCCATTCAACAATCATATAAATAGATTCTCTTTTGGGACTAAAAAACGAACCAATATTCACAGTCCAATAAAAGTAAATATATAAATGTAGACCACAGACTGTGACATACAGAAAATGGTGGAGTAGGGCACTCAGTGCAAAGAATCAGTCCCTTCATTAAACATCAGCTGGCAAAGACTGATGGAATTAACTCTTTCAGAACTCTGTAATCTAATCTAAAGTTTGCAGTATACAAGGGGCTGTTTAAGGAGAAAAGAGGCAGCTGAATTTTGGTAAAAAGGCACCTATCAGCCTGACATCCTCCATTCCCCAGCCAGCAACTGCATTCCTTGGAAACAGGGCCAGCATTCCTGTTGTGATTCGTGGATAACAGAGAGTTAATATGGATTTGTCTTAAAATCAGTTTCATGCCTTTGACCTGTCTGGTGGTTCCCTGAAGGACATGCAGAGGATGATCTTTGTTTCTCCCTCTGTAGGCTGGAAGGGGTTTCTGGGTATCTGTGGGAAGATTAAAGACATTTATTGCCTATTCTTGTCTAGGGCTAGGGACAGGATACGGGGCAAGAGGAAGACAGATCCAAAAGCCTAGGAAGACAGAGGCCAAGGAGAAAATTCCTTGGGGGAATAAGAGTTCGGAACAGCAACTACGCTTATAGGAGAAAATAGAGCAATTTTTCCTCAGAAAAGATGGACTTGGCAGATCTGTGGGCTCTGCCCAAGCAAGAGGTGGAGGCTAACAAAAAGTTGTAGGTGGCCTAGCTCAGGGATGAAAGGAGACCCAGCTCATATTCAAGCCTCATAGATGGAGAAAGAAGTGTGTTGTGTTGTGTTTTCCTCTAGACGTTTTAGATAACCAATCCAATCGATCATATTTCAGGATGCTGAACGCAGAATGTTTGCAGGCATTCCCAGAAAATAGCTGCAGAGGACGTTTTTCTTCTTCCTCTTTTCATGTCATCAGTGCTTCTTCTCTATATGGATCACCTGAAGTGTAACGTTTTATGATTCATGTTGAGTGTGGGAAGCAGATGCTTTGATCCCTTATTGTTACACTTCAGTCTGTTTTACCACATTTTTTGCACATGAGGTGCAAGCTCAACAACCACAAGTGTTTTTACTTTCCTTGGCATTCTTTTCAAGTAGATCTTTAATCCACTGAGGACCTTCTGGAGAAAGCAGGCTATGGTTTTGGTAAAATTTTCATATTTCTGGATTCTTGGGCCGTACTGTTATCTAATAGAGTTTAATTTGTTTATATTATCTGGCATATTCAGGCCAAAACAAAACAGCAAAGAAGTCTCTAAATATTGTAGGAGTATTGAAAACTTGAAAAACATTTGAAAAATGTTGTGCGCCGATGTCTAAAGTAAAATTCAGTTCATAGAACAATGATTAAAAAAACGATATTTATAAATGATATTTATAAAATATTTAAAAATCCCCACAAATTTCTAAATATGTGGGGATTTTTTCTCCCTCAAATTATTTTTTATTTGTTTGTTTGTTTATTTGGAGGTGATCTCCCTTGGCAGTAAGGATAAAATTTCTAAGATGGTCTGTAAATATTTTAAATGTACAGTCCCTGTATTTTCAGGTTAAGAGTATAAACCCTGGGGGCAACTACTTGTATTTTAATTCTGAACAATCCACTTTCTAACCGCACTGCCTTGGTCTGGTCACTTACCTATGTGCCTCAGTTTTCATATATTTGATATGGAGATAATTAAAATATCTAACTTGTAGAGACGTGAGAATTAAACAAAAAATTTTTGAAAAATGTGCCAATTATGCAAAAGTGTTCTCTAAATGTCACAAAAAATAAGACTAGACTCAGGAATGAAAATAGTAGCTATGAGACGAGGCAAGAAACAATGTCTTAGTTGTCATAGTTGTTGCACACTGGAAAAAAATTTGTTCATTTAAAATATTGATATTTTTAGGTATGTGGGATCACCTAGCCTACTAGAGACCATGCCCCATGACTTTACATGGAAGGAAAGTGTTCTTCATGAGAATATTTTTCAGTAGTGAGTATTCTCAATGTTTTAAAATCTCTTTGAGCTTATCTCCAAACTCACAATGCAAATCTATGCAGAATAAATTCTTCTACCTACATGAATGGCCAGCTAGTTCTCAGGTGAGTAAAAAATGATTGAATTATTTCATTACCAAAGGGAAGAAACAATTTATGTTTATATTATAGTTTATCTAATCATTAGAAAATATAGCATGATTACTCCAGAAAAATGTTACACACCAGTAATACTGAATGTAATATTTTATTCTTATTATTTACTTATTTGGCAGGATCTCATTCTGCCACCCAGTCTACAGAACAGTGGTAGTCACAACTCACTGCAGCCTTGACCCCTCAGGCTGAAGCAATCCTCCCACCTCAGACCTCAGAGCAAGTAGAATTAAAATCATGAGCCAACACACCTGGTCAGTGAATGTAATATTTTACATGCATCAATTTCTATATAACTAAAGTTTAACTTTTTAAGGAAAAATGTTTACTCTGACAATAGCCATATTTATACTAATTACTTCCTAAATTAACTATCCTAGCCGTGGAATTCTAATATTTGTTTTCCATTCAAAAAAATGAAAATTATTTTTCAATCTATGCAGTGTCTATTGTGCTGTTGTCAACAGGTCTGCCTCTTCTTACCCTTTATAAGTCGCTATTTTTGTTATGTTGTGGTGTATGAAACCTGGTAACTCTATTCAAGTGTATAACTCTTGCCTCATGGGCTTTCAAACATATAATTCAACTTTTTTTTCTTTTTTTAAAATTGTAATTTAGCTTCTGGGGTACATGTGCAGATTATACAGGATTGTTGCATAGGTACACACATGGCAAGGTGGTTTGCTGCCTTCATCCCTCCATCACCTATGTCTGGTATTTCTCCCCTCATTATCCCTCCCCACTCCCACTGTCCCTTCCCTAGCCCCCACCCTACTGACTGCAGTGTGTGATGCTCCCCTTACTGTGTCCACGTGTTCCAATTGTTCAAAGAATCTGAGATTTCTGGTCAGGCATGGTGGCTCATGCCTGTAATTCCAGCACTTTGGGAGACCGAGGCAGGAGGATCATGAGGTCAAAACAGACCATCCTGGCCAACATGGTGAAACCCGTCTTTACTAAAAATGCAAAAATTAACTGGGCTTGGTGGCTGGGCATGTAGTCCTAGCTACTAGGGAGGCTGAGGCAAGAGAATTGCTTGAACCTGTGAGGCAGAGGTTGCAGTCAACCAAGATTGCACCGCTGCACTCAGCCTTGTGACAGTGTGAGAATCCGTCTAAAAAATAAAAAAAGAAGCTGAGATTTCTTTCCAGTTTGTCAGCTGAGTCTGGATAGTCCATATTGTCAGATTAAGGGAATGGAATAAAAATTGTCATATCATAAAGTCTAGAACTGTTGGAATAAACCTTGCAAATATTTAGTACATTGCTAAATAAGATTGTTTTTACCTTCTAATTTTAAAATGTGCAGGTGTTATTTCGCCAAATAATTAAGGCTTTTTTCCCCCAAATATATCTTAATAAGTACTTTTAATTAAAATGAGTTATTCTAATAGTGATTCCAAAGACGTCAAAGTGTGATTTAAACAAGAGGGCTCTCCAAATATCAAATCTATAATTATTTAAAATAAATTTTATGGGTTGCAAAGTGTCAAAGGAGGTGATAATCAATGATAATATAAGCTCAAAATCATCTAGAAATAATTGTAAGTTCAATATATTTTATATTAACCATGTTTGTGGAAAGCTATTAATTAAAGTTTACATGTAGTATGAATTGTGTTTTCCTTCACCTTATTTACTAAGCTGGTTGAGTAAGAAGGCAGATGATATTCTTTGTACCCACCTCCCAACACTCCAACCCCCAAAGTGAGAGGTTGAGAATACATTTCACTGTAGATTCATGCGAAGCTATTGCATTTGAAAATGAGGCCACAGTATGAGAAAGCAAAGACTTTTTTGTGCACTGTATCTGAAGATTTTGTGTTCATAAGAACATAGGTAGAATTTTCTTTTACATTTTATTTATTTTCTTTTATTTATTTATTTTTGAGACAGAGTCTCACTCTGTTACCCAGGCTGGAGTACAATGGCATGATCTCCACTCACTGCAACCTCTGCCTCCTGGGGTCAAGTGATTCTCCTGAGTCAGCCTCCTGAGTAGCTTGGGGTTACAGTGCCTGCAACCAAGACCAGCTGATTTTTGTATTTTTAGTAGAGACAGGGTTTCGCCATATTGGCCAGGCTGGTCTCAAACTTCTGACCTCAGGTAATCCACCCTCCTTGACCTCCCAAAGTGCTGAGATTACAGGTGTGAGCCATGGCACCCAGCTCATAGGTAGAATATTTTATAAAATGTTCATTTTTCTATAATAAACCACTATATTTAATTTAAAAAATCAATTAAACTTTCAATTTCATTAATCCTCTTAAATTAAGAGTTTGCTTGGCATATTTTCAATTTTTAATATGTAGCTCTGGGGTACTACAAGTTGGTTATATTGGAACATATTTCTCAAATAATAAGAATATTAATAGGGAATAGGAAATTACCCAATACTGTTTTTATGTTCACATTTAACTTTATTTTATTTTTTTGACAAACCAACAGTAATTCAGTAATTTATTTTCTTCTTATTTGGTTATTACTTACAGACTTCATGTTACTTCTTACAGTATTTCTAAAATAGCAATGATATTGATATTAACTTACATTTTATCTCTCCCCCTTTCTCTCACCCATAAACACACATACACACACACACACACACACACACTATCCTGATGAACTTTAACTCATATATAATCCTATTTGTTAACTTTTAAACATTGTTTTAAAGTCAGTAATTTAAATTAATGCTTTACTTTTACTACTTAAAGTCTTAAAGCATGTAGTTTTATGCATTTTACTCCAGAAAATTTATAGGAGTAATGATTAAGAAATTGTCTAAATGTATAACAACAAAGTAAAATACAGTCTAAATGAACTCTATAAGGTCACCTCTCTTGGAAGTTTATTCTTAAGACCAATGCACAGCCAGGCACAGTGGTTCATATCTGTAATCCCAACATTTGGGAGGCTGAGGTGGGAGACTCACTTGAAGCCAGGAGTTCATGACCAACCTGGGCAATATGGCAGAAGCCCACTTCTGCAAAACTTAAAAAAATATAGCTGAATGTGGTAACACACACCTGTAGTCCTTTCTACTCAGAAGCTGAGGCAGAAGGATCAACTTGAACCCAGGAGGTAGTGGTTGCAGTGAATTATGATTGTGCCACTGCATTCCAGCATGGGCGACAGAGCAAAACTCTATCAAAAACAAACCAAAAAACACCTAGTGTAACTTTTAGATATTCAAATCAGAATATTTAAAAGTTAAAAGAATGTCAAGTAATGGTGTGGCTGTGGAAAAACGGGGTATTTCACACCTTTCTAGTAGGAATGCCATGCCTCTGACCCCTAGTCAAGGTATAAAAGCATCATTTAATGCTGTGGCTTTATAAACGTGTGTTTGAAGATTCAGGTTAATTGTAGTTATTATTTATTATATCTTACTTTGATCACTAGTCAGTAGTTTAAGAGATTTAGTTATACTAAGTATGTTTTTAACTTTGCGATTAAATACTACTTGACAGTGCTGTATTATAGCTAATATAAAGGTTAGTTTTGATTTTCTTAGGTACTTCAGCATGACATGACAAGGGCCATAGCACCTATAAAATAACTTGCACGCTGAGCCTGAGACTTAAGTTATTCATTTATTTCACATCATTCAGCCTTTTATGAGCTTGCAAGAGTAGGGTTATCTTACATCTGCACTGACACAACTCTATGTTTATCTCCAGGGAAACTGAGAATTCTGTTAATGACCATTAGTAAAGGAAAGAATGAGCTGTGCTACCTAATGGTTTATAACATGTTTAAAATTCAAAACTCTCACAGGGCACATGGTACTAACCTGTCTCCCTTGTTTAGAGAAACAGACATTAATCATTTGCTTCTGGCTTAAAAGATAAAAAGCCTGGCTTTAGCAAAGTGACAAATGGGATATAAAAGACTCCTCAGTAAAGTCACACATGGGCTGCCCTGGAACTGAAAATATTGCACATACCTTGGTGGTTCATAATCTAAAACCAAAGTGTTTCCTGCGAGATGGAGAAAGGACCCTAGAGGAATAAATGTGGATGTATTTGGATTTCTCTGCTATTGCCTGTGTTTCTTTTCCCTGTTGTTCCATATCCTTTCCATTTATCAAGGCCTTCCTTGCATGAGGATGCCATGTGCAGTCTTGTCTTTCCACTCATGTAACCAACTGACTTATTGCAATGATTATTCTCCTGCCGAATTGTTTTGACTTCCTGAATTTTTATCCTTTAGGTTCTTGTATATATTTTTATCCTAAATAGTATTTACTAGTTTCATTTTGCACCATGAAACTAATATTGACTCTAAAAGCCTGTAGAATACTGCCATGTTTGAGGATCCTGCAGGCAGAGGAAGAGAGGATAGCATGGTCTTGGGTAAGCTTTTGACTTTTATTTTTAACTTAATATATATGGCTATTTTTAAAAGATGTTACGTTACATTTGCCACTGCAAGTACCCACTGACTTAAAATCACAAGAATTTGGCAAAATATAAAATAAAAGCTCATACACCACCTTCCTGTAGGTAACATATAGTAACCTACAAATTAAGAGCCATGCTTTAATTACAGTTTAGTTTCCAAACATAGGGGAATAAGAATAGGAAACTTAAACAAACAATTTTTTCATTATTATGCTTTTTATAAGAAATATTTTGTTTTGTTCTTTTTTTAAATTGAGGTATAAATTACAAATAAAAATTACATATCCTGTCATATTTAAAAATACAAATCAACATTGAGAGCATTATGCTAAGCAAAATAATTCATGTATTGAATGAATAATCTCAATACCTAAATCTAAAAAGCAAAAATAGTTTATTAGTTCTCTCTCTGTTAGGGGTATGCTTGTTACACTAACTGATATCCCTGTTCTTGAGTTACGGCCTGTTTCCACTATCGAAGGAAGGCTAGAAAATAGCACTATCATATGTTTTCTATATTCCTTTTAGAATATTTTTTTTTCTGTTTCAGTTGAACACCTTATGTTAGCATCAAATTCTTTCAAATAATTTCAAATAACTTGCATTCAGATCATAGAGGTAAATACTTATTCCATTTTTTTAGTGTTGCATAACATTATTCTGACTCATTAATTACTGAATTTAGTTTTTTACTGAGAAGAAATTCTTCCATTTTTAACTTCCAACTTCTTGAAGCAGACAATAATAATGTAAGTGTATTTTTCTATGTATTGAAGTCCCAGGTAGCTAGGACTATTAAAATGAATGTAGATGCATAGATTTTATGAAATATTTTGCCCTTAAGCCAATAGAAAATACTAGTTATACTAAGAGATCAGGAAAGAAGCTTTTTGTAAAATTAGTCCAATGATAAAAATATTTATGGAAACAGGACAAAGTATTTGTATCCAAAAGATCATAGCTACGATACTGAGAATCCTTTCTTTGAACATATTTTAAATTATCTCTTGAACTATCTTTACAAATATTATTTTTTAACCTCTCCTTTTACATTAAAAGTTTGGAATTTTTAAGACTGTCTCAACTGCTTTCAATTAGCTCATCAAGCTGAAGCTAATACATCACTTCATATGTTGGCTATTTAAAAAGTGAGTTGACTTTATACATAAATTCTATAAAATGCTATTACTCAACAATTATGGACAAATGGTTTCCTTGAGAATGCTTTCCTTTAAATCTGCAGGTGCCCAGAGAACACTTTAACAAATAAAAGATGTATTTCAGTCTAACATCTTTCTAAAATTTTACTACTTTTTCTCCCTGGAAGCATGAGTCACAGATTTGGTAGGATATAAAAAGGTGAAAAATTGAGTACATAATCCAGGACTATTGAAAGAAGTCTTGAGTTTTTCTTTAAAAGATATTCTTTCTATATAAATACAGGTATTCAAAACATAGTCAAGTCTAGAATATTTCCCAGCTAAAAATGTGTACTGTGTGTGTGGGCTGGGGTGGGAGGGTGGAGAGGGTGGGTGTGGGTGTGATTGAGTTACCATCAGTTGAACAGTTTTTAAGTAAATGTTTTAAAACATATGGTAGAACTCTTGGTACATCAAATGATTTTAGAAAACATATTGATAGATCATTAAGTAACATTAAATATAAGTTACACTGTGAAAAATTACAAAGAATTGGGCTGCGTGAAGTTGCTCGTGCCTGTAATCCCAACACTTTGGGAGGCTGAGGCAGGCAGATCGCCTGAAGTCAGGGTTTCAAGACCAGCCTGGCTAACATGGTGCAACTCCGTTTTTACTAAAAAACAAAATTAGCCAGATGTGGTGGCACGCGCCTATAATCTCTGCTACATGGGAGGCTGAAGCAGGAGATTCACTTGAATCCAAGAGGCAGAGGTTTCAGTGAGCCGAGATCGGGACATGACACCCCAGCCTTGGCAAATAGAGTGAATCTCCGTCTCAAAAAAAAAAAAAAAAAAAAAAAACACACACAAACACACAAAACAAAAAGATAACAAAGAATTTATTTTCTTTTTAAATCTCTCTTAATTTTTCTGATTAAATCAAGGCAAAATAAGATTCTGTTAGCACATCAAAGGTAACTTTATTAAACTTGATAACTTCCATCCAAAAAAGATAAAAACTATGATATTGAGTCAGAGCTAATTGAACAATATTTCTCATTGTGTTTACTTTTATAACTGGAAAGTTTGTTTTCATTTATGGTGGGATTAGAAAGTTTTTTAAAAAATAAATGTTTAAGTAAAAACATAAATCAATATAAATCAAATATTAAATACTTTATACTATGGTTGTTGCTCACATAATGCATATATTAAGAAGGCAATCTGTATGAATTATACAAATTAAAGAAACCCAAGCTTGAGGGGATTTATGTGCCAATGACAGGTTTGTGCTAACCCAGTCAATATTGTAAATTAAACTGAAGTACTCCTAGAATTTACTGAATCACTTAAGCTGTTATGTTAGTCACAACAGAGTTGGCAATTGACTGAGAATTATATGCACAACAAAAGCTAGATAAAATTAATAATATGCGGTGTTTGGTTTTCTGTTCCTGTGTCACAGGGAGGGGAGCATCTCACACTGGGGCCTGTCGGGGGGAAAAAGGGGAGGGACAGCAGGGGGCGGGGAGTTGGGGAGGGATAGCATGGGGAGAAATAACAGATACAGGTGATGAGGAGGAAGGCAGCAAATCACACTGCCATGTGTGTACCTATGTAACAATCTTGCATGTTCTTCACATGTACCCCAAACCTAAAATGCAATAAAAAGTATATATATTAAAAAAAATTAATAATAAAGGATTGTTGAAAGAAGCAGTTATGACTCGTTAAGTCATGTTTCACCAAGAGTTTTAAACTTGGCTGCTAGAGATTAAAAGGATTTGGGTCGTTAGTGAAGAAATTGGAGAGAATGATCAGTTCAGTCAAAAGAAAACGTAAGAACAGACTCCAGAATCATGAGTAGCCTGGTATAATTGAGAGTTTGGAGTTGTGTAGTGTGTAATATGCAATTAAACCATTTAAAAATGTTAGGAATAATATTTTATTTATTTTTTTCTTTTTAATTGTACTTTAGGTCCTGGGTTACATGTGCAGATCATGCAGGATTGTTGCATAAGTGGCAAGGTGGTTTGCTGCCTTCATCCTCCCATCACCTATATCTGGTATTTCTCCCCACGTTATCCCTTCCCAACCACCCCACCCCTTGCTGTCCCTTCCCTAGCACCCCCTAACTGACCACAGTGTGTGATGCGCCCCTCCTTATGTCCACATGTTCTAATTGTTCAACACCCGCCTATGAGTGAGGACATGTGGTGTTCGGTTTTCTGTTCTTGTGTCAGTTTGCTGAGAATGATGGTTTCCAGATTCATCCATGTCCCTATGAAGGACACAAACTCATCGTTTTTTATGACTGTGTGGTATGTCGTGGTGTATATGTGCCACATTTTCTTTATCCAGTCTGTGGTTGACTGGATAACATTTTATTTGTAAGGATTTTTTACTTCAATTTCTAATCCAGTCATTCTTAAGTCTATTCCTTTATGAGGGAGATTTTAGAAAATACAAATACATGGTCTGCATCTCAGGCTAAATAAACCAAAATATCTATGCTAAGGCTAAGGAATTGTTGTTTTCTTTTTATTATTGTTGATTTTATTTCCCCAGACAATTTTGTAAAGTGTAACTAGATTGTTCAATCACTGCTTTCAGGAATGAGCCACATTAAAAAATTTTTACAAGGAATATAACATAATTCAAAAGTGATGGTTGATAGAAATATCTGTTTAATAATGAGTTATTCACTTTTCAGACATCTAAAGGAACATTATACAAATAAAAGTTGTACTTTAAGAAATAAGTTATTATAGTCTAGGTAAGATATCTTTAAATTAGGATAGTAGAATAGAAAAAAATAAAATGAAACATTAAAACATGCTGAAGGTTTAGGGATGTAAGTTTACCAACTGAATATTTAGAAGACATTGTGCAAGGGTTTGTTTTTCTTATGGAGGTGATGCATTTGGGTTAATATCAAACACAACTTATCATCCTTGACATGTTGACGTACCCTTTTCAAAATGGACTGCTGTTGAAATAGATGTAAATATGCAAACAAAGACTTTACGTCATATTGCGGTGGGTTGTTTGGATTATCTGTGCCTTTAAACAGAAAAATAGCTCCCAAGTTTAAATTATGAGTTAAATTTTACCCTTGACTTTATTATCTCATTGACTCAAACAATATAACTATTAATACTGGTTAATTTTAGATGAAAAGAGAGATGATCTGATGTGAATTTTCACACCTAGTCTTACATATTTGTGTTGAATTAATAGTATGATATTAAACATATATATGTATATTTTACTTTAAGTTAAATATATGTAGACACATATGTGTGTGTGTGTGTGTGTGTGTGTGTGTGTGTGTATATATATATATACACATATGTATATTCTGGAACTAAAAGTTAAATATAAATATAAATATATAAATATAAATTATAAATATAAATATATAATTATAAAATATATATTTATATATATAAATATATAAATTTATAAATATATATATTTATATATAACTTTAAGTTCTGGGATATATATACACACACACACACCATGTGTGTGTATATATATATATGTATATTTAACTTAAAGTAAAATATACATATATATATACACATACACACACATATATATGTGTGTATATGTATTTAACTTAAAGTAAAATATACATATATACATATGTATGTTTAATATCATACTGTTAATTCAATACAAATATGTAAGACTAGGCATGAAAATTCACATCAGATATTTATATATATATTTATATTTATGTATGATATATAAATATATATATTTATAAATATAAACATTTATATTTATATTTAACTTTAGGTTCCAGGAGATATATATATATATATATATATAGACACACACATACAAAAGTATATATAAATATATATACACATACATATATATGTGTGTATATATGTGTGTGTGTGTGTGTGTGTGTGTGTGTGTGTTTATGTATGTGTGTATATATAACTTTAAGTTCCGGGATACATGTGCAGAATATGCAGGTTTGTTACATAGGTACACATGCACTATGGTGGTTTGCTGCAACTATCAACCCCTCACCTAGATTTTAAGCACTGCATGCATTAGGTATTTGTCCTAATGCTCTCCCTCCCTTTGCCCCTGACCTCCTGACAGGCCCTGGTGGGTGTTATTTCCCTTCCTGTGTCCATGTGTTCTCATTGTTCAACTCCCACTAATGAGTAAGAACATGTGGTGTTTTGTTTTCTGTTTCTGTGTTAATTTGCTGAGAATGATGGCTTCCAGCTTCATCCATGTTCCTGCAAAGGACATAATCTCATTATTTCTTATGGGTTCATGGTATTCCATGGTGTATACATACCACATTTTCTTTATCTGGTCTATCATTGATGTGTATTTGGGTTGGTTCCAAGTCTTTGCTATTGTTAACAGGGCTACAATAAACATATGTGTGCATGTGTCTTTATAGTAGAATGATTTATAATCTTTTGGGTATATACCCAGTAACAGGATTTCTGGGTCAAATGGTATTTCTGGTTCTAGATTCTTAAGGAATCACCACACTGTCTTCCACAATGGTTGAACTATTTACATTCCCACCAACAGTTTAAAAGCATTCCCATTTCTCCACAGCCTCGCCAGCATCTTTTGTTTCCTGACTCTTTAATAATCACCATTCTAATTGGTGTGAGATGGTATCTCATTGCAGTTTTGATCTGCCTTTCTATAATTATCAGTCATGATTACCTTTTTTCCCATATGTTTGTTGGCCACATAAATGTCTTCTTTTGAGAAGTGTCTGTTCATATCCTTTGCTCACTTTTTGATGGTATTGTTTGTTTGTTTGTTTTCTTGTAAATTTGCTTAAGTTCCTTAGAAACTTTGGATATTCAACTTTTGTAAGGTGGGTAGATTGTAAAATTTTTCTCCCGTTCTGTAGGTTGCCTGTTCACTCTGATGCTAGTTTCTTTTTGCTGTGCAGAAGCTCTTTAGTTTAATTAGATCCCATATGTCAATTATGACTTTCACTGCAATTGCTTTTGGCATTTTTGTCATGAAGTCTATGCCTATGCTTATGTCCTGAATGGTATTGCCTAGGTTTTTTTTTTTTTTAAGTTTTTGTGGTTTTGGGTTTTACATTTAAGTATTTAATTTATCTTCAGTTAATTTTTGTATAAGGTGTAAGGAAGGGGTCCAGTTTTAGTTTTCTGCTTATGGCTAGCCAGTTTTCCTAGCATCATTTATTAACTAGGGAATCTATTTCCCATTGATTGTTTTTGTCAGGTTTGTCAAAGATCAGATGGTTGTAGACGTGTGGTGTTATTCCTGAGGTCTCCATCTGTTACATTGGTCTAAATGTCTGTTGTAGTACCATGCTGTTTTTGTTACCATACTCTTGTAGTATAATTTGAAATCAGGTAGCATGATGCTTCCAGCTTTGTTGTTTTTGTTTAGGATTGTCTTGGCTATACAGGCTCTTTTTTGTTTCCATATGAAATTTAAAGTAGTTTCTTGCAATTCAACAAAGAAAGTATAATGGTAACTTGATAGGAATAGCATTGAATCTATAATTTACTTTGAGCAGTATAGCTGTTTTCACAATATTGATTCTTCCTATCCATGAGCATGAATTGATTTTCCATTTGTTTGCATTCTCTCTTATTTGCTTGAGCAGTGCCTTGTAGTTCTTTTTGAAGAGGTCCTTCATGTACCTTGTAAGTTGTATTCCTAGGTATTTTATTCTCTTTGTAGCAATCGTGAATGGGAGTTCATTTATAATTTGACTCTCTGCTTTTCTATTGTTGGTGTAAAGGAATGCTTGTGGTTTTTGCATTCTTTTACACTAGCAATAGAAATCAGCCATTTTGTATCCTAAAACTTTGCTGAAGTTGCTTATCAGCTTAAGGATTTTTCGGCTGAGATAACAGACTTTTCTAAATATACAATCATGTTATCTGCAAACAGAGACAATTTGACTTCCTTTCTTCCTTTTTGAATATCATTTATTTTTTTCTCTTGACTGATTGCCTGTCCAAAACTTCCAATACTATGTTGAATAGTAGTGTTGATAGAAGGGCATGTTTTGTCTTGTGCCAGTTTTCTAATGAATTGCTTCGAGCTTTTGCCCATTCAGTATGATATTGGCTATGTGCTTGTCAAAAATAGCTCTTAATATTTTAAAATATGTTCCATCAATACCTAGTTTATTAAGAGTTTTTAACATGAAGGGGGCGTTGAATTTTATCAAAGGCCTTTTATACATCTATTGAGATAATTATGTGGTTTTAATAATTGGTTCTTTTTACATGATAGTTTATGTTTATTGATTTACTTATGTTGAACCAGGCTTGCATCCCAGGGATAAAACCAACTTGATTGTGGTGGATAAGCTTTTGGATGTGCTGCTGGATTGGTTTGCCAATATTTTATTGAGGATTTTTGCATGAATGTTTATCAGAGATATTGGCCTGGAGTTTTTTGTTTGTTTGTTGTTGTGTTTCTGCCAGGTTTTGGTATCAGAATGTTGCTGGCCTTGTAGAATGAGTTATGGAAGAATCCTTCTTTTTTGAATGTTTAGAATAGTTTCAGAAGGAAAGGTACCAGCTCCTCTTTGTAGCTGTGGCAGAATTCGGCTGTGAATCTATCTTATCCTGGGCTTTTTTTTTTTTTTTTTTTTTTTTTTTTTTTTTTTTTTTTTTTTTTTTTTTTTCATTGTTAAGCTGTTAATTACTGCCTCAATTTCAGAAATTTTTATTGGTCTATTCAGGGATTCAGCTTCTTCTTTGTTCAGTCTTGAAAGGGTGCATGTGTCCAGGAATTTATCCATTTCTTCTAGATTTTCTAGTTCCTCTGCATAGAGGTTTTTACAGTATTCTCTGATGGCAGTTTGTATTTCTGTGTGATCAGTGGTGATATCCCCTTTATCATTTTTTATTGTGTCTATATGATTTTTCTCTTTTTTCTTTATTAGTCTAGCTAGCAGTCTATTTTGTTAATTTTTTTAAAAAAATAGCTGCTTGATTTATTGATTTTTTGAAGGATTTTTCTTGTCTCTATCTCCTTCATTTCTGCACTGAACTTACTTATTTCTTGTCTGCTGGCTTTTATTTGTTTCCTCTTTCTTCTCTAGTTCTTTTAATTGTAATGTTAAGGTGTTGATCTGAAATCTTTTCAGCTTTCTGATGTGGGCATTTAGTGCTATACATTTCCCTCTTAACATGGCTTTAGCTGTTTCCCAGAGATTCTGTTATGGATGGAGGTGCCAAGATGGTAGAATAGAAACAGGTCCAGTCTGCAGCTCCCAGCAGGACCAATGCAGAAGGTGGGTCATTTTCCCATTTCCAACTGAGGTACTCAGTTCATCTCCTGGAAACTAGTTGGGCAGGGGGTGCAACTCATGGAGAGTGAGCAGAAGCAGGGTGGGGCGTCACTTACCCAGGAAGTGCAAGAGGAGTGGGGACCTCCCTCCCCCAGCCCAGGGAAGTGACAAGAGACCATGCTACCTGCCCTGGGTACTATGCTTTTTCCACGAATTTTTGCAATCTACAGTTCAGGAGATTCTTTTGTGAGCCTATACCACCAGAGCCCTGCATTTCAAGTACAAAACTGGGCAGCTCTTTGGGCAGGCACTGAGCTAGCTATAGGAGTTTTTTCACACCCCAGTGGCACCTGGAATCCCAGTGAGACAGGAGATTCATCCACTCCCCTGGGAAGGGTGCTGAAGTCATGGAGCCAACATGTCTCGCTCAGTGGGTCCCACTCCCATGGAACCCAGCACGCTAAGAAATGTTGGCTTGAAATTCTCACTGCCAGCAGAGCAGTCTGGATTTGACCTGGGATGATAGAGTTTGGTGGGGGAGGGACATCCACTGTTACTGAGGCTTTGGTAGTCAGCTCTCCCCTGACAGTGCTAAGGAGATTAGATGATATGAACTGGGCAGAATTCACCATGGCGTGGCAAAGAGGCTGTGAGCAGACTGCTTCTCTAGATTCCTCCTCACTGGGTGGGGCATCTCTGAAGGAAATGCAGTAGCCCCAGTATTCCATCAGTCAGGGGCTTACAGATAAAACTTTCATCTCCCTGAAACAGAGCACCTGGGGGGAGGGGCAGCTGCAGGTGCAACTTCAGCAGACTTAACTTTTCCTGCCTGCCTCCTCTGAAGAATGCAGTGGATCTTGACAAGGGAGATTCTCCCAGCACAGCACAACAGCTCTGCTAAGGGACAGACGGCCTTCTCAAGTGGCTCCCTAGCCCCTGTGCCTCTTAAATGGGAGAAGCCTCCCAACAGGGGCTGAGAGATACCTCATACAGGAGAGCTCCAGTTGGCATCAGGCTGGTGCCCCTCTGGAACAAAGCTTCCAGAGAAAGGAGTGGGCAGCAATCTTTGCTGTTTTGCAGCCTCCACTGGTGATACCCAGGCAAACAGGATCTGGAGTGGACCACCAGCAAACTGAAGCAGACCTGCAGAAGTGCGGCCTGTTAGAAGAAAAACTAACCAACAGAAAGCAGTAACAACAACAACATAAACATTTATATTTTTATTTAATCATTTATTCTAGCATGGCTGATATGTGAAAACTGTAATGACAGTAATTTTCAAACTGAAAAATTGTGAGGATTAAAAATTACAATTGTTTATGTCAATTTGTAATCACTGAGAATTTTATACTTCTTGGAGATTAATATGATAGTAAGCAGGAATTTTGAATTGATTCAGATCAGAATCTTATAAAAGTAGGCACATATAAAGGCTTTGGATTAATTTAAAGAAATGAATAAAGTGGCAAGTAAGAAATAGTTGTGTCAGCATTTTATTACGATATATCAACTTCTCCTGATATATATGGAAGAAATAAGAGTTTTCCCTAAAGAAGAGACATATTAGCAAATTAACGTTTGCATTCCCAGCCACAAATGTGGTGTTACAAAGAATAAACCACAAGAATTTTTTTGCTTGATGAAAAAAAAGAAAAAAATGTGTTTACTTTAAACTATGATTCTATAGGATTTCGTTAGCACTAGATAGTATAGATAATTACCAGAAAAGAATAATTTACTTACATATTTTCTCAATTTAGAAAATGCTTGGAATTTTATACCTAGTAACTCATATAATTTCAATACTATATTACAGTATCATAGTGTGACTTTTTGAATAAAATAAACACATTATTTACTATATCTTTTAAAATATGTGATATATATATTTTAAAATTTTTAAATCTGATTTTTACTAAGATATTAAGCATGTATATATATATTTACAATTACTAATACAGAAAAATAAATGTCATTTAAAAACCTTTCTAAAATATTACATCTTGCTTTTGTGTATTATTCATATATTATTTCTATTTTCTAGGCATTTTGTAAATAGTTTAATAAGTGTCCTTTTTGTGTCTATGACCAACCCCAATCCATTAGTAGAGTCATTTGCTATTAAGGATCAAAACCCTAAAACAAAATTGTGATATTATCCTGGTCACTTAGTGAACACTAGCTATGCTCATTATTATGTGGAATTGCCCAGGTGTCAATTTCTATTTTTCTGACTTTTAAAGCTTATGCAACTTGTGTTGCAAAGGCATCTTATAAAAATACTGATTTAACCTGAATATCTCAGTGGGCAGAAGCTTCAGAAGCACTATACAGAATGACTGCCACATGAATAACTGTGTGGAAGAGATTTTCAAATGATGGATGCTTACACCACACTCCTCTCAGCCTTTTTCTCTGACAACAAATTCCCCCAAATCATAGGAAAATTATCACTAATATATGGATAGAGGATAAATAGCTAGGGAGATAGATAATGAGAGAAATGGAAGGTGGAGTGGGAGGAAGAGAGAAAAAGAGAGAGAGCAGCACTTTAAGATAATATGCATTATTGATTATTGGTGAAAAGAAACTATAGAATCTATGAACAATAAAATATGATTGAACAAGCAAAGCTACAGAAGTATGGGTAGGAAAGAGAATTGCTATAGAAAGTAGATGCACTACAAAGTGTGTTCTGTATCACAAAATGATGGTCAACAAAGCAGGAAAAATCAATATATTGAGAGATTTGGTATTGCCATAGAGCTCCCAGGCAATTCATTTCCAAATATTCACCATTGTTTCTTTATTACTGGAAGCAAGAATGAAAATTATTTCTTCCTATGAAAATAGACAGCTTAGGTTGGCAATAAAGGACAGTGCCCTTAGGTCACTCGGGATGCCTGAGGGGAACAGGGAACACTGGAGTCCAGAAGACAATTGCTGAGGTTGCTTTCTTCAGCAATATATGTCCTTTCCCATTGTGAAGAAATGGTCAATATAGAGGCTAATGTAGCATACTCAATTCAACAAAAGATGCATTTAACTACCATCTTTACCTGCAGCTTCCTTCTTAAAAATGCAAGAATACTTGAACTCCTTCTTAATAATGCAAGAATATTTGAACTCTTTAACTTTGATTTCCCTCTTTTCTGTTTTCAATTTTAGAGATGTCTAAATGTTTATTTGCTTTCTTTATTTTTAAATAAACTTTTAATTTTATAATACTTTTAGATTTGCAGAAAAGTTAGGGCAATTGCACAGACAGTTTCTACATACAGATTCTCCTATTGTTGACAGCTTACATTACTATGGTACATTTGTCATAACTAATGAACATAAATTGACAAATTGTTATTCAAGTCCATTATTTCAATTTCTTGGTTTTTGCTTAATATCTTATTTCTGTTCCAGGATCCCAATGAGTATACCCTATTCAGTCAATCATTTTTCTTTAGATAACTTTTGATTGTGACAGTTTCACAGACTCTCCTTGTTTTAGATGACTTTGACAGTTTTGAGAACTACTGATCTGTGTATTGACATCTCCATAATTAGATTTGCCTGTCCCCCCTTTCTGATGTATCAATGTTTCCTCATGTACTTTGACACTCTGTTTTTGGATAGGTACATGTCTAGGATTGTTATATTTACTGGAGACCACTCCTTCAAGATTATTTAACAGCTTACTTGATCCTTAATAAATTTATTTGTTCTGCTTTGTCTGAAATCATCATAGCTACCCTAGCTTTATTTTGATTAATGTTAGCATGGTGTATCTTTTTCCATCCTCTTATTTTTAACTTATGTGTCTTTCTATTGAAGTGACTTTCTTGGGGGTGCATATAATTGAGTGTATTATACAAGGTTCTCCAGAAGAACAGAGCCAATAGAGTCATGCATCATGTCATACAGTCATTCAGTCATGCAGACATAATCATGTGGTCATCTAGTCATGCAGACATACGGCCATGCAGTCATACAGTCATACAGTCATGCAGACATACAGTCATGCAGTCATATAGCCATACAGTCATATAGCCATGCAGTCAGTCATGCAGACATATAGTCATGCATGCAGTCATATAGTCATGCAAACATATAGTCATGCAGTCATATAGTCATGCAGACATACAGTCATACAGTCATGCAGTTATACAATCATGCAGACATACAGTCCTGCAGTCATGCAGTCATGCAGTCATGCAGACATACAGTCATGCAGTTACACAGTCATGTAGACATACAATAATAGTCATGCAGTCATGCAGTCATATGGTCATGCAAACACACAGTCAGATAGTCATTCTGTCATGCAGTCATACGGTCATGCATTCATACAGTCATGCAGTCATACAGTCATGCAGACATATAGTCATGCAGTCATATAGTCATGCAGTCATACAGACATACAGACATACAGTTGTACATTCATGCAGACATACAGTCACACAGTCACACAGCCACAGTTAGACATCACTTAATGACAGGGATAAGTTCTGAGAAGTGCATCATTAAATTTCATTGTTTAACAAACATCATAGAATGTACTTTCACACCTACAAGTCGTGTGTAGCCTGCTACACACATAGGTTATACATGGTGCCAATCATAATCCTGTAAAGCAGTCATGAATACCACAATCCTGAATGCTGAAGCCCTGAAAGATCAAAATTCCTTAAGATCAAAATCTCTAAAGTCTAAAATTCCTTATGTCTAAAATCCTAGAGATTACAATCCCAAACTATTAAAAGCCTAAATATTGAAATCCTGAAAAGCCAAATTCTAGAGAAGGGATTGCCATGTTTTTTGTTGTATGCAGCATAGCTGCTTCGTGTTAGTTGTATTCTGTTAGAGGAAACTAATATCTTGTTACTGCCTTAATTTCTATCTGGCAGAAAGTCCAGGTGAATAAAACGGCCACAGGATAAGTCAACGACAAAAACTTCAGTTTAAAAATGTGTCATTTGTCTGCATTGGCATTCCTTCCAGATGATGACCTTCCAGGAGATTTTAATGAATTAAAGCCACATTAGCCTGAAAGAGCCAGGGAAGTTACTGACTGGTTCAAAAATAATTATGTGCATGATAGAACAAGAAGATCCTAATGAAATGGTGTTGCTGTTCAATCACCAGTATTGTTTCCACCAAATTTGTGGTCTGTGTATGAGTATGTATAGAATGGAATGCCACATACCCAAACAACAGAAACATGGCACAGAAGATTGGAAAATGTAATAGGGAATGCTCTTGTTGGTATATATCAAATTGTAGAGAGTTTCAAAAAGAACAGCCCCATATTCTTAGAAAATGAATGCTAACAAATTCTCTGAGGAGAGCCATGCTCTAAAAAGCAAAAGGCAATTACTCCTTGTGATGCAAGACTGCAAAGTATGGTTAATGATTGTGAAAGCTGGCCAGCTCTCTCAGTGAAATTGCCTACGATTTCCCTGTAATAAAATTTGCTATGCTATGTATTTCATTGTCACATCATTTCCAATATTGGAAGTATAAATCATGTGTAAAAACTTCTAGAGGGTTCTAACTTATTTCATGCATTTTTCCTCACAAATTTCACTTCACAAAAGTGCATTGTCACAATGTTGACTTTGTATGTGTATGTAAAATTGTTGGAACTTCTTCAGGAAAGGAAAATATGTCCTTTTTGTGCATCCACATTTGTGAAAGATAGAACTTTTTGAGATCTTGGCTCTTTGAAACAGTACATATGCAGTGGTGATCCATCGTGGTTTTTGATTAATCATTATGAAAGACTAAGTTTGGCCATCATAGTATTTCAGATAACTACATTTATAAAGTTGGATGCACACAATTACCGACCATAGTGAAATGTGTTTATTCATTTCACTTTTTGACATATTTCTGTATATATATGGTTACATTTGCTCATAACTCTTACATCCATGTGACTATTGGTATACCTGAGTGTTTATGCTTGCAAATATATATATATATATATATATATATATATATATATATAAAATGTGTGTGTGTGTGTATATATATGTATATATATATGTGTATATATATATAATTACCAATTTTATTGTGTAAAGTGGCCTATGATGTGCTCTGTCATGTTTTTATGTTTCTCAAATCCCCTTCTAAAAATATAAATAAATGTCCTTGAAATAATTTTTAAATGTATTTTAGAATTATATTTTGGGAATTTTGAACTTTATGATATTTAAGATTTTAGATTTTAGGGATTTTGATCATTTCAGATTTTCACATTCAGGATTATGTCATTCAGGACTGTGTCTTTGGGGATTATGGCCCAAACCCAGCTATATGGTGTAGCCTATTGCTCCTAGGCTACAAATCTCTACAGCAAGTTACAGTGCTAAATACTGTAGGCAATTGTAACACAATGGTATTTGTATACCTAAATATATCTAAACACAGAAAAGTAAGTAAAAATACACCATTATAATCTTGCAAGATCACAATATGTGGTCAGTAATTGACCAAAACATTGTTATGCTGTATGTGATTGTGTATATAGATATGTGTGTGTATATGAAAAGATTAGTTATGAGAACTGCCTCATGTGATGATTATGGAGGCTGAGAAGTTCCATAATACACCATGTACAAGATGGAGAATGAGGAAAGCCAGTGGTACAATTTATTCCAAATCTGAGGGCCTGAGAACCAAGACTAAGTGTCCAAGAGCAAGAGAATATAAATGTCCCAAATCAAAGCACAGGGAGTAAATTTGGCCTTTATTTGCCTTTTCTTCCATTGGACCTCAATAAATTGAATGATGTCCATGCACATTGGTAACAGTGATCTTTTCTACCCGGTCTGCTGATTCAAATGTTAATTTCTGTTGGAAACATCCTACAGACACATCCTGAAATAATGTTTTACCAGTGATCTGATCATCCTTAAGTCAGTTACGCTGAGACATAACATTAACCATTACATTGGGTCTTGATTTTTTAACTAATCTTTTTCTTTTAATTGATATGTTCACTGAACACACATTTTAAGTGATTATTGATGTAGTTGGAATAAAATCTGTCATTTTCTGTTTGTTGCATCTGTTACTTGTTTCTTTCCCCCTTTTTCATGTCTTTCTCTAGTTTTAATCGAACATTTTATATTATTCTGTTTCCTTCCTAAGCATATGTTTTATTTATACTTTTTACATTTTTTCAGGGATTGTTCAAGTGGTTATAATGCCATTTTTAATAATTTAAATTCACCTTCAAATTTCACTATGCCATTTCATATAATAAAGATACCTTTTGCAGGTATCTCTTACAATTTTCTTGCTTTTTTGTCTCCTATTTTTCCAATTGAATGTGTGTGTGTGTGTGTGTGTGTGTGTGTGTGTGTGTGTGTGTTTTGTAATTACATTGACCAGTTAGTACAAGAATCTTAAAAGAGAGTGTTCTGAATTTCTCCCTCCTTAGCTCCTCATGATATTTTTTTATTCATTTAGTGTAGCTGTCCTTTAGATTAATTCACCCTTTCTTAGTGTTTCCACCACTCTCTCTATATTAACCATCTGTATGTTTACTTGTTCCATTAAAGACCAATATCTGAATCATATCTGAATCTGGTTCAGCTGATGAATTCACCTTTTTATCTGTATTTCTTCTTGCCCTTTGACATGCTTTTTTCTTTTCTTTTTTTTTTTTTTTTTTGAAGTTGGACATCTATTAAGCAATAGGAATTGAGGCAAATAGGCCTTTAGTGTGGAGATTTAGGTCCCTATGGCTATATGTTTGTCCGTGTTTAATGCTTGTTGTAGCTGTAAATACCAGACTTCAAATTCCTCTAGTGTACTTGTTTTTGGCTCCTTCTTGGCTTTGGAATTTTCCAATATAATACTCCCTCCTTATCCTTAGATTTGCTTTCTGCAACTTTAGTGACCTGTGGTCAACCAGGATTTGAAAATGGATGATTAAAATCCAATAAGATACGTTGAGAAAGAGAGCGAGAATGCCCATATGCATATAACTTTGATTACCGTATACAATTGACTCTTGGACAACATGGGTTTGAACTGTGTGTGTCCACTTATAGATGGACTTTTTGCAATATATATATTGGATTATTTTTGAAGATCTGCAACAATTTGAAGAAACTCACAGAAGAACTATGCAGCCTAAAAATAATAAAAAATTAAAAATTAGATATAACATAAATGCATAAATTATATGTATACACTAGTCTATTTTATCATTTACTACCATAAAATACACAAATATATTATAAAAAAGTTAAACTAAAACACTTGCAAAGTATGCATGACACCATTCACAGTCAAGAGAAATGAAAATAAATGTACAGATGCAGCATTATGTATCATAACTCCATAAAATTAACTATAGCGTATAAGGTACTACTATAATTTTGTAACCACCTTCTAGTGCTATTAGGGTGAGCTCAAGTGTTGCAAGTATTCACTGAAAATATCATGTGAAACTTTGGACATATTTCTATTAGTATGTGGTTACATCTGCTCATAACTGTTACACCCATGTGACCTGAGTGTTTATGCTTGCAAATTATGTATATTATTATTACCTATCTTATTGTGTAAAGTGGTCCATGAAGTGCTTTGCCATATTTTTATGTTTCTAAAATCCCCTTCTAAAAATGTAAATGAATGTCTTTAAAATAATTCCTCTCTTTAATAAATTGTGTATCACAGTAAAACTGATATCTCGCAGTTCTTATGCAAATTTATTATGTTTAGCACAATAGTACAAATCTTGAATAACATCATAGGACCTACATGAAGTGTCACTAGTAAGGATGGAAGTCTTCCCAAGAAGAATAGAAGATTCATGGCATTACAAAGAAAAGTCAAATAGCTTTACGTGTACATTAGATTGAGTTTGGCAACTATGGTTGCCTGCCATTTCAAGATAAATCGATCTGGCATAAGGACTATTGTAAAGAGAGAAAAGGAAATTTATGAAACCATCACTTCAGCTATGCCAGAAGGCATAAAACCTTGCACTTTTTGCTAAATATATTTTTATCTTAAATTAAAAATACAGCTTTTGTGTGAGTGCAAGATTGTTACAGGAAAGGCATACCTATAGACTTTAGTATAATTTGACAAAAAGCAAAGTCATTATTTGAAAACTTAAGACAAAAAGAAGGTGAAATAGCTAAAGTTGGAGAATTTAATTCCAGTAAAGAATGGTTTGATAATACTCTTCAAGAAAATCAATGAATCCAGGAACTGGTTTTTTTAAAAGATCAACAAAACAGATAGACTGCTAGCCAGACTGATAAAAAAGAAAAGAAAGAAGAATCAAATAGATGCAATAAAAAATGATAAAAAGAATATCTCCACCGATTCTACAGAAATACAAACTACCATCAGAGATTACTACAAACACCTCTATGCACATAAGCCAGTAAATGTAGAAGAAATGGAGAAATTCCTGGACACTTGCACCGTCCCAAGACTAAACCAGGAAGAAGTGGAAACCCTGAATAGACCAATAACAAGATCTGAAGTTGAGACAGTGATTAATAGCCTACCAACCAAAAAAAGTCCAGGACCAGAAGGGTTCATAGCTGAATTCTACCAGATGTACAAAGAGGAGCTGGTACCATTCCTTCTGAAAGTATTCCAAACAATACAAAAATAAGGAATCCTCCATAACTCATTCTATGAGACCAATGTCATCCTGACACCAAAACATGGCAGAGACACAACTACAAAAGAAAATTTCAGGCCAATAACCATGACGAACATTGACATGAAAATCTTCAATAAAATACTGGCAAACTGAATCCAACAGCACATCAAAAACTTATCCATCATGATCAAGTCGGCTTCAACATGGGGATGGAAGGCTGGTTCAACATATGAAAATCTATAAATATAATCCATCACATAAACAGAACCAAAGATAAAAATCACATGATTATCTCAATAGACGCAGAGAAGGCCTTTGACAAATTTAACGGCTAGTTGAATTTTTTAGCTTTATCATAAACTAGGTATCGATGGAACATATCTCAAAATAATAAAAGCTATTTATGACAAACCCACAGCCAATATCATACTGGAAGCATTCCCTTTGAAAATTTTCAAGATAACAGAAGCATTCTGCTGACCAAGAGTCAGCAGAAGAGTTTCCAATTACTATTAGAAAATCACTGAAGTGAAAGAATATCTGTCTGAATGGATTTTTAATGTAGATGAAAGTGCTCTATCCTTGAAAAAAAAAAAAAGATGCCACAAAGGACACTTTTAGTAGGGAAGTAAAGCAAGCACTAGGATTTTAGGCATGAGGGATAGCCTAACTCTGCTGTTTTGTGCAAATGTAGTTGAGTTCATGATAAAGACCTCCCTCATCTGTAAAGCTTCAGACACCTGAGCATTGAAGAGGAAAGATAAACACCAGGTTACAGTCTTTCATTTGTACAATAAGAAGACCTGGACAATGAGAACTCATTTTCTGGGTTAGATCCACAGATGCTTTATCCCTAAAGTCAGGAAAAACCTTGCCAGTAAGGGACTGCCTTTAGAAGTTATTGTGATAATGAACAATGCCCTTGACTACCCAGAAACCCATGAGTTCAAACACTGAAAGGATCCAAATGGTCCTCTTGTCTCCAAAGACAACATGTCTAATTCAGCCTGTACATCAGGGAGCCATAAGGACTTTTAAGGCTCATTACACACAGTATTCTATGTATAAGATTGTCAGTGTTATGGAAGAGATTCCTGATACAGAGGGCATTATGAAAATCTTGATGGATTATATAATTGAAGATGCCATGATTGTTTTTAAAAAGCAGTAATATATATATTATATATATAAATTCCCCATATATGTTTATTAAATATTAAGTTTTTAAGTTTATTAAGTATTAACTTACATGATCACAAGAACCCACACTAGGCCATCTTCAGGCTGAGGAACAAGGAGAGCCAGTCTGAGTTCCAAAAATGAAGAACCTGGAGTCTGATATTTGAGGGTAGGAAGCATCCAGCACAGGACAAAGATGTAGGCTAGGAGGCTAGGCCAGTCTCTCTTTTCACATTTTTCTGCCTGCTTATATTCTAGCTGTGCTGGTAGCTGCTTAGATTGATTAAAGGTGAGTCTGCCTTTCCTAGTCCACTGATTAAAGGTGAGTCTGCCTTTCCTAGTCCACTGACTGAAATGTTAATCTCCTTTGCCAACACCCTCACAGACATACCAAGGATCAATATTTTGTATCGTCCAATCCAATCAAGTTGACACTCAGTATTAACCATCACAACATAATAAAGGCCATATGCGATGATCCCACAGTAAACATTGATAAGCAGTTTTCCCTCTGTGATTAGCAACAGGACAAGAATGACCACTCCTGCTACATATATTCAATAGAGAATACTCTGAGAGTCCTATCCAGAGTAATTAGACGATAAAAATAAATAAAATAATTAACATTAAAAGATTTGAAAGAGGCACATTCTCTATGAAAAGCAGCATAGAGTAGTCTCTTCTTATCCATGGGGATATGTTCCAAGACCTCCAATGGATGCCTGCAACCACAGATAATAACAAACTTTATATATACTGTGATATATATATATATATATATATATATATATATATATACCTTTGATAAAGTTTAATTTATAAACTAGGCACAAGAGAAAATACATTTGCTATTCTACAAGAGGAAATGTGTCATAAAAGTCTATCCTCATCACCTTCACATGGAGTAAGTGAGGAGAAGAAGGGAGAGGAAGTGCCAGCCTTGTTGTCTTAGGGTGGAAGAGGTGGAAGAAGTGGAAGGGTAAGCTGGCAAGGCAGGCACATTTATTGTGACTTTATGGAAATACATGGTAGTTTCCGTCTGATGTTTTTGCTTTTTAATTTATCTAGATACCTTTCTACACAGTGTAAATCTTCTCCCACCATCTGCTTTGGTTTCAGTGACCATATATAGAAGGACCCATGTTATAAAAGAAGCCAGAAGCAATCTTGAATAACTAGAATATTTTTGCCAGATTGTCTAATGTTAATTCATTTTTTTGACACTACTTCTATGTCTTCTTGCTCATCATCTGGCACTGGTTTGAAAGCACTCATCTCCATCCTGCTGTCTTCTGTTAATTTCTCTGATATGATGTCTATATACCTATACATATATATATATGTGTGTGTGTGTGTATACATATGGACATGTATATATATGTCTATTCCATTAGTTCTGTCCCTCTAGAGAATCCCGACTAATACAGATTTTGGCACCTGGAGTGGATCTAGGGGAACATAATAAGGATGCAGTTCTTTTGTTGGTTTTGGGGTTTCTGGAATTGGCTGCTTAATATGATTAGACCCACAAATGCTAAGGACTCTACCTCAAGTAGTATGGAGAACACTGATAGTCCTTGGTGTGAACTTTTAGAGAGTTACACAAAATAAATGCATTTGGCACTCCCAATTCATCATTCATGACAGGCAAGAATTTTAAAGACTCTATACATAATACATTTGACCATATGTAGAGAACTAAGGAACATAATGAAGCTGATTGGTTGGTCCTAAGTTCAGTGGACAAAGTGATGAAAAAAAAAACAATAAACTCAAAGATTCTACCTCCTGGCTTCAGAAGTAGATACCGAGCCTGAAATCTAAGACTGCCCTGAGTAAGAGTCTTAACTTCCGTAGAGAAATAACTGAAATTATGAAAAGACAGACACAAGCTATTTTTTTTTTCTTTTGAGATGGAATCTCATTGTGTTACCCAGCCTGGAATGCAGTGGTGCAATTCTGGCTCGCTGCAACCTCCACCTCCTGGGCTCAAGTGATTCCCCTGCCTCAGCCTCCCAAGTAGCTGGGATTATAAGTGTCTGCCACCGTGCTTGGAATTTTTGTAGTTTTAGTACAGATGGGATTTCACCATGTTGGCCAGGCTGGTCTCAAACTCCTGACCTCAGGTGACCCACTCACCTTGGCTTCCCATAGTGCTGGGATTACTGGCATGAACCAATGCAAAAACTCAACATGCGAATAACTGACCTGCAACAAAAGGTGCATGCGCAGCCTGACCAGGTGTCTACTTCTAAAGTAAGGGCATTGATTGGTAAAGAATGGGACTCTGCAACTTGTAATGGAGACATGTGAGAGGACACGATGAAGCTGGGGACATTGAGTTTGTAGACTCCGATGAACCTTTTCTTTGCCGGAAGAGAAAGCTTCCCCTCCTCAGTAGTGGCAGCATTCTGAGAATTCTCCTCAGAAGCCATCCCCAATATCCATGTTTACTCCTAGACCTATTAAGTAGACTAAAATCTCTTTGGGGCCCTAGAGGTGAGATTGAGAGTGTGACTCATGAGGAGGTGTGCTACACTCAAAAAGAACTGCTTGTGTTTTTTCATTTATGTAAACAGAAATCTGGAGCACAGGCATAGGAATAGAAACTAAGGGTGAGGGATAGTGGTGGAAGGAAAATAGAGTTGGATTAGGCTGAATTTCTTAATTTGCGCCCACTAAGTGGAAACTCTGCATTTAATGTTGCAGTTCAGGGAGTTAAAAAGAGATTCCAATAGTTTATTTACTTGGTTAGCTGAAATATGAACTAAAAGATGGCCCACTGTGAGCAAACTGGAAATGCCTGATCTCTCTTGGTTTAATATAGAGAAAGGGATCCAAAGATTTAGGGAAATTGGGATGGTAGAGTGGATTAGTCCCTTTAGACCTAATAATCCCAGCTGAGGAGGTCCAGCAGAAATACCCTTAACCAATGCCTTGTGAAATAGATTTGTGAGGGCAGCACCTGAATCTTTGAAGAGCACTGTATTTGCTTTTCTCTGCATGTCAGATCTAATGGTGGGAACCATAGTCACCCAACTACAAAGTTTAAATGCAATGGGAATACTTGGATTCCAAGGTGGCAGGAGCAAGAGGCAGCACTGAGCCATCAAAGGCAAAGTGAGCATAGGTACCATAATGAACAGCAGATGCAAAGCAGCAATCTGAATAGTCTGACTCCTGCAGAGCTCTGGCACTGGCTAATAAATCACGGTGTTTCTAAGTGTGAAATTGATAGGAAATCTACTGCATTCCTACTTAATTTATACAAGCAGAAAATGTTTAGGTCAAATGGACAAAAGACTAATTTAAATTATTAAAACAGAGAATCATGGCTACTCAATTTCCAGACTTGAGCTAGTTTACAGACCCAGAATCCCTTTAATGAAGGGGAGACCCCTTGAGAGAGGACCCCATTAGATTACTGACAATTTATGCCAAATTCTCCCATTCTTCACCAAGGAAACCTCCAGCTTTTTACCAGAGTAACTGTGCACTGCGGAAAGGGAAATGATCAGACATTGTGGGGACTACTGGACACTGGCTCTGAGCTGATGTTGATTCCAGGGGACACTGAAGGTCATTGTCGTCCTCCAGTTAAAGTAGGGGCTTGTGGAGGTTAGATAATTAATGGAGTTTTAGCTCAGGTCTGACTTACAGTAGGTCCAGTGGGTCCCAAACTCATTCCGTGGTCATTTCCCCAGTGTCAGAATGCATAATTATCATAGAAAAACTTAGCAGCTGACAGAACCCCCATATTGGCTCCCTGACTGGTAGGGTGAGGGCTTTTATAGTGGGAAAGGCCATATGGAAGCCATTAGAGCTGCATTTACCCAGCAAAATAGTAAATAAAATACAATATCACATCTCTGGAGGGATTGCAGAGATTAGTGCCACCATCAAGGACTTGAAAGACACAGGGGTGGTGATTCCCACCACATCGCTATTCGACCCTTCTATTTGACCTGTCAGAAGACTGATGTATTATGGAGAATGACAGTGGATTATTTTAAGCTTAACCAAGTGGTGACTGCAATTGCACCTTCTCTACCAGATATGATTTCATTGCTTGAGCAAATTAACACATCTCCTGGTACCTGGTATGCAGCCATCGACTTGGCAAATGCCTTTTTCTCCATTCCTGTCCATAAGGCCCACTAGAAGCAACTTGCACTCAGCTGGTAAGGCCAGTAATATACCTTTACCGTCCCACCTCAGGGGTATATCAATTCTCTGGCTTTGTGTCATAATCTTATTTGAAGACACCTTGATTGCTTTTTGCTTCTGTGAGACATCACACTAATCCATTTTATTGATGAATATGCTGATTGGGTCCCATGAGCAAGAATTAGCAAACACACTGGACTTATTGGTGATATATTTGCATGTGAGAGGATGTGAAATAAATCCAACTAAAATTCAGGGACTTTCTACCTCGCTAGAATTTCTATGGGCCCAGTGGTGTGGGGTCTGCTGAGATATTCCTTCTAAGGTGAAGGATAAGTTGCTGCATTTGGCCCCTGCTACAACCAAAAAAGAGCCACAACACCTAGTGGGCCTATTTGAATTTTGGAGGTAACACAGTTCTAATGTGGTTGTGTTACTCTGGCCCACTTACTGAGTGACCCAAAAGGCTGTCAGTTTTTAGTCAGTTCCAGAAGAGGTGAAGGCTCTGCAACAGGTCCAGGCTGCTGTGCAAGCTGCTCTGCTGCTTGAACCATATGACCCAGCAGATCCAATGGTGCTTAAGGTCTCAGTGGCAGTTAGAGAGGCTGTTAGGAGCCTTTGTCAGGCTGCTATTGGTGAATCACAGGGGAGGCCTCTAAGGTTTTGGAACAAGCCCCTTCCATCTTCTGCAGATAACTATTCTCCTTTTGAGAGACAGCTCTTGGCCTGTTACTGGGCTTTGGTGGAAACTGAACTTTTAACTTGGGTCATCGAATCATCATGAGAACTGAATTGCCTATCACCAACTGGGTACTTTCCTACCCATCTAATCATGAAGTCGATCACGCACAGCAGCATTCCATCATCAAATGGAAGTGGTATATACCTGATTCGGCTCAAGCAGGTCCTGAAGTCACAAGTAAGTTATATGAGGAAGTGACTCAAATGACCATGGTCTCCACTCCTGCCACTTCTCTCCCCAATTCTGCACCGAAAGCTTCATGGCTAGTTCCCTGTAAACAGTTGACAAACGAAGAGAAGACTAGTGTTTTGTTGACAGATGGTTCTGCACAATATGCAGGCACCACCCGAAAGCAGACAGCTGCAGCATTCCAGTCCCTTTCTAGAACATCCCTGAAGGACAGCAGTGAAGGAAAATCTTCCCAGTTGGTAGAATTTCGAGCAGTGCATCTGGTTGTGAACTTTACATGAAAAGAGATTTGCCAGCAGGAGAGACCAACACTGAGCCCTTGATATGTCAACATTCCTCAGGGTGATCAGCCAGCTACCTGGTGGCAGGTTAATTATATTGTACTTTTTCCATCATGGAAAGGGCAGAGGTTTGTCCTCATTGGAATAGATACTTACTACAGGTACTGGTTTGCCTATCCCGCATGCAATGCTTCTGTCAAGACCACTGTCTGTGGAGTCATGGAATGCATTATCCACATCATGGTATTCCACACAGCATTGCCTCTGACCAAGGCACTCACTTTATGGCTAAAGAAGTGTGGCAGTGGGCTCATACTCACGGAATTCACTGGTCTTACCATGTTCGCCATCACCCTGAAGCATGGATTGATAGAACAGTGAAATGACCTCTTGAAGTGACAATTACAATGCTAAGTAGGTGACAATTTTTATGCAGGGCAGGGGCAAAGTTCTTCAGAAGACTATGTATGCTCTGAACCAGTATCCAATATATGGTACTGTTTCTTCCATAGCCAGGATTCACAGGTCCAGCAAACAAGTGGTGAAAGTGGAAGTGGCACTCACAATCACCCCTATTTTGCGCTAGCAAAATGTTTGCTTCCTGTTCCCTTGACATTACATTCTGCTGGCATAAAGATCTTAGTTCCAGAAGGAGGAACACTGCCACCAGGAAACACAAAAACAATTCCATTAAATTGAAAGTTGAGATTGCCACCTGGACACTTTGGGCTCCTCCTATGTTTAGTTCAACAGGCCAAGTAGGGAGTTACAGTGTTGGTGGGGTTACTGACACAGACTTTCAAGAAGAAATCAGTCTACCTCTCCACAACAAAGGTAAGGAAGACTATTCATGGAATACAGGAAATTCATTAGGGCATCTCTTAGCCTTACCACGCCCTGTGATTAAGGTCAATGGGAAACTACAACAGCCCAATCCAGGCAGGATTAAAAATTACCCAGTCCCTTCAGAAATGAAATTTTGGGTCACTCCACCAGGAAAAATACCACAACTTGCTGAGGTGCTTGTTGAAGGAAAAGGGAATACAGAATGGGTAGTAGAAGAAGGTAGTCATCAATACCAGCTCCCTGAAGAACAATGACTGTAACTGTCATATTTCCTATTTCTTTTTTTATAAACATGTTTGTACATGAATACACTTGTACTAAGAATATATTTTCATCTGGTTTCTTTTATCATTTATCATGTGACATAAGATTTACTGACTTCACATCAGCATTTAAGTATTATTAACTTTATTTAATAATATTTGGGTTGGAGACTGTTGTCTTTCCAGTTGCACAAAAGATAGTTGTATTATGTTAGGGATAATTATGACCTTATTATTGTCTCTATTTTAAGATTATACATAATCTCAGGAGCAGTGTGTGGGTTCAAGTTGACAAGAAATGGACTTGTGACAGTTAATACTGAGTGTCAACTTCATTGGATTGAAGGATACAAAGTATTTATCCTGGGCGTATTTATGAGTGTGTTGCCAAAGGAGAGTAACATTTGAATCAGTGGGATGGGAAAGGCAGATCCACCCTTAATTTGGGTGGGCACAATCTAATCAGATGCCAGCCTGGCTAGAATATAAGCAGGCACGGTAATAATAAACTACCTTTATACTTAATAAACTACCTTGTGTGTGTGTTATATGTTATATTTACATATGTTATAGTTACATATGTTAATATTAACTTATATAATGATAATTAATGTGATGATATTAATAATTAATATTAACTTGTAAGTATAACTCATATATAACATATAATGGGAAGTTTATTAAATATTAACTCAATATATTAAATTATATATATGTTAATACTTAATATGCTCCCCTTTATATATATATACATATGTGTATACACACACACACACACACACACACACACACACGTGCATGTTAATAATAATTAGTAATCAATATTAACTTATTGGTATAACTTATATATAACATAAAAAGGGGAATTTATTGAGTATTAACTCAATATATTAACATATATGTTAATAATAAACTCCCCTTTATATATATATACACATATGTGTGTGTGTGTATATATATGCATATATATGTGTATATATAGATACAAATATATACATACACATATATATGTGTGTATATACACACATATATACACACACACATATGTATATATATACACACATACATATTCCATTATTTCTGTCTGTCTACAGAGCCGTGACTAATACACATGTTAAGGTACCCTACTTCTATAACTAATATTTTGAGAAATTTTTTATAAAAAAATGTTGAGTTTTGTTAAATGCTTTCTCTCCATCTGTTGAGATAATATGATTTTTATTCTTTTTTCTGTTAATGAGGTGATATCATTAATTTGTGTATGTTGATTCATCCTTTTGAAGTACATTGAATTCAGTTTACTAACATTTTTAAATTTTTGCTTCAGTGTTATTAAGGGATATTGGTGTATAATTTTGTGTTCCCATGTGCCTTTGTCTAATTTTGTTATCAGCGAAATGATGGCATGGAAAATGAGTTTGGAAGTGTTCTCTCTTCTTCGAAGTTTTTAAAGAGTTTGAGAAGGATTGGTGTTAATTCTCCTTCAAATGTTTCATAAAACTCACCCATGAATTTATCAAGTTCTGGTTTCTTCATTAATGGGATATTACTGATTCAATGTCCCTACTCATTAGTGGTTTGTTCAGACTTTTTACTTCTTCATGATTCAGTATTAGTAGGTTGTATGCTTCTATGAGCTTCTCAACTTTTTTTTTAGTTTATCTAATTTTTTGACATATAATTGTTCATAGTTGATTTTTTCTGATTTTATTAACTTCCGTGGCATCAGTTGAAATGTACTCTTTCATATCTAATTTTATTTATTTAAATCATTCAATTTTCTTAAATAGTTTTGCTAGAGGTTGGTCGATTTTATCTTTTCACTAAAAATCTTTGGTTTAATTTTTTCTATTCTTTTTCTAGTCTTTATTTCATTTATTTTTCTTCTAATTTTGTATATTTCCTTCTGCTAACTTTCAGCTTAGATTTTTATTCTTTCTTCTAACGTGCATATATATTTTTAATTTATAATTCTTATATCTTCCTGATGAATTGATTCTTTTATTATTATATGATTTTTTTTGTCTTGTGACTTTTTATTTAAAATCTATTTTGTCTAATATATTAATAGTTATAGCCACCCCTGCTCTCTTTTATTTGCCATTTTCATGGAAGGTATTTTTTTTCAATCCCTTCACTTTCAGCCTGGGTGTTTTCTTAAAATCCAACATGAGTCTCTTGAACACAGCATACAGTTGAGTATTGTTGTTTCATTTATTAATTGATTCTATCACTCTATGTCTTTCAAAGGAGACTTTCATCTATTTAAGTTTAAAGTAATTATAACAGAAGAAATTAGTATTGCCACTTGTTTATTATTTTTGTCTTTTAGTTACTATTTCTCTTTTCTTTTGTTGCTATACTTCTTTTGTTTTGTAATGACACACTTGATTCTCTTCTGTTTTTTGGTGTGTGTGTATCTTTCATGAGAGTTTTATGTGTGTATGGTTACCATGAGGCTTACATAAAACATCTGACAGTTACAGTAGTCTTTTATAAGCTGATATGATTTAATTTAAATTTCATGTACACTTTTACACACTTTATGTTATTGTTGTTAGGATTTTGAAGAGCTGGGGACATTGAATGTTACACTTGCAATATCTTTCATCCATTAGAAAAATCATGGGCTGAAGGGATCTTTCTCAGTGTTGAGCTGCACCAACTAGGGGAAGGGAGTGATACGGGTAAAGTGAAAGTACTCTTACCTATTTCAATAAAGTCGTTCTTAGTTATATGCTCTTTTATGGCATTAAAACGTCTTAGTGAGATTCTGGGATTTACATAAAGGCATTCTGGTCTGTGGTTGTTAAATCTGTGTTTTCGTAAGGGGAGGAGGGCTGGGACTCCCTATTCCATTTTATTGACCTTTTGAAGAGACCTTTTTCTCTTATATATGCAACATTGTTTGTCCTGTTATAGTTTTGTAGTATATCACTAAATGGAGTTTCAGAAACTTTTGTAAATATAAGTGTATATTTCATTATCTGAAAAGCTTAAGGTTATATGTTTTTCTTAACTTAAAAGCTTTTCAATTTTAATTTATCTAACACTCCCAGTAGAGACTGAGTCAACACACATATTCAAATACATCATTTTTTCCAGAAATATGTGTAAATATTCACACTAAGTGAGATGAATAAAAGCTACATAAAGCTTTCCTCATTTCAGATAAAATTTTGCTGCCAAATGAAATGCCTAAAATCTTTGGAATTCATGAACACTATCATTCAGAGCTTTTTGAGTTTGAAATTGTGGCTGATGTACCTCATCACTTGATTAAAGACATCTTTCTGAATCAGATACTACTATCTAACATGAATTCTGAGAGTAAACATTTATCTCATAAGTATAATTAAAACACTAATGGTATAGCTATTTGCTTAATGTTTGTCACAATTGCTATGAATTCAGAGCTATACTCTATCTACTACTGGTTGTTCAGAGACTTACTGAGTGTCTTAAAAATAGTTGTTTCCTACCAAAGGAACCTTGAGTTTATTCATTCCTCTCTCTGAAAGTCTTGTGCCAATTCTCAATATGACCAATTCCTTTTCATCCCTTATATCTCTATTTAAATTATATTTTCTCCAGAAATTGTTCTTATCCAATTATCTATGGTATAGGTATTCTTAAATTATTTATCACAATATCATTGTTTTTTCACAGCACTAAAGGCACACCATAATTAATTGAAATGTGTGTGTGTGTGCATGTGCCTACATTTTTATAGACCCAATAAACTCTGCCTTCTGATATTCACAACCTTGTATATTTTTCTCCTACATTAAATCTGGGATGCTCTTATGAATTAAGTTAAGTGATAAAATGAAGTGGAAGGGAATTTATGCAAGTTGCAGTCCTTAACTGATAACTGATTATTTTCTACTTAGGGAGCACAGACCTACCATGTAAACATCTGTCTATCCTGTCGTAAAGGCTGTGTAAATGAGTTCACAGGGCAGGGCCTTAATCCAATAGGATCATGGCTTTCTAGGAAGAGGAAGAGAGTGCTCTCTCTGTCTATAAGAACAAAACTAGAAGGTGGACATTGGCAATCCAGGAAGAGTACCCTCACCGGAACCACACCATAAGGGCACCCTGATGTTGAATTTCCAAATTCCAGGACTGTGGAAAAATAAATTTCTGTTGTTTAAGCATCATCCCCTAACCCTCATCTGCGGTATTTCCTTATGACAGTGCAAGCTGACTAATAAAACATCTTACTCAAACCCTGAAGCAGACTGCTGCAGCAACAACTGGCATTGCATGAAAGAGAAGAAATATCCAGCTGTGTCCAGACAGCAACATATTTGTTAAACATAATAGAATTTTTGTTTTCTAATGACACTGAGTTTTGGAATAATTTTATTATACAACATTAGGTAACTAAAATATATCGTCTGTATTGTCCTTTATCTTATCTATAAAACTTTGCACAAGCCTGTAACATGATAAGCACTCAAAAACTGTTTGATGAAAAAATGGATGGAAGAAGGAATGTATAAACATGTTCAAGATTATCAAAAAGTGTAAGTTGAAGAGTAATATTACATGATAAAATAAAAATGTTCATGCTCTCAATCTGCCATTTAATTACAATGCACTTTAAAGACAGTAATAATTTCATGATTTAAGACAGTATTTCTCAAGGTGGGTTTCAAGGACAATCTAAATAGGAAACATCTAACATCTAAGATCATTTGGTTATAGTTTGCATCACTCATTTGCATTATAGACTTGGTAAATCTGCGGGGGAGAAATTAAGGTATTTGCTAGAATTTTGTTTCCTTATCAAGACTCAGTGACATTTATGCATGACAATTAAATTCATTGCTAATTCATTAGTATACAAACATACATGCATACACATCCACATAAAAGCACATAGAAAATAAACAGCAGAATCATTGCATTTATTTGGTTAATAAAAGCAAAACTAGTTTCTGTCTCAATCTAGTCATTTCAGCTAAATTATTTTATTTGCTGAAGTAAATGTGGCTTATTGCTGTTTTGAAATAAATTATTTCCATATCTGCAAAATCATTTCCAAATTAATTATTGTAATATTAACAGGTTTCAATTATCACAGTTGCTCCAGAAAAATCATATGTATATTTACAACAACTTAATAATTGTGATATTGCATTCTTTTAGTTGAGAAAATTTCCTGTAATTGCTCACAGATTGTCTGGCAATTAAATTAAGTTTTGTAATGTGGCTTTCAAATGCATATTTACATTTTAATAAAATTGGCCAGATTCATTGATTTTCTTTCATCATTTTTTTTCTGTTTTTTTTTTTTTTTCAGTTACAACCTAAAATATAGGTTGACTTCAAATTTGATTAGATTGAGAGGAAAATTTTTAAGATGATTTATTTCATTTCCTATTTTCTCAATCAAAATGGTTGCAAAATTGGGAACTCTACAAATAAATTATAACAACAGTTTGGGTGCAGCAGCTCATGTCTATAATCCTAGCACTTTCGGATGCCAAGGCAGGAAGATTGCTTGAGGTCAGGAATTCGAGACTTCCTGGGCAGTAGAATGAGAACCAATCTCTAAAAAATTTTTAAAATTAGTAGGGAATGGGGGCATACACTTGTAGTCCCAGATACCTGGGGGGCTGAGGTGGGAGGTTTAATTGAGTTCATAAATTAGAGACTGCAGTGAGCTATGATTACATTTCTTCACTCCAGCTTGGGTACCAGAGTTGGACCCTGACTCGAAATAAAAAAATATTAAACCATGTATTATGTAGAACAAAATTTATTATATCATAAAAATAAACTCTTGGGTTCTCAATAGTAATCTCACTCTTCCTTATGTCAATGGATGCCTCTGACTATATGCAGTAGGCCAAAACACTGAAGTAATGTTGAATACTTTCTTACATTGATTACATATATTCATACTAAACTCCTCATTTTGAAAAATACTTTATTTGAAATGTAACTCAATTATTACTGTTTGACCAAAAATTCTTAAAATACTACATATTAGCATAGAAGCAAACTGAAAGTTATACAGTATATAACAACCAATAAGTAGACTCTTAGTATATGATTTACATTTATATATGTATACCTGTATGTATATGTATTTATATATACACACATTCATATATTATTATAAAATTCCCAAAATGTTTTGTACAATGCATCTAATCTACCTTCCTAATAAATATCCCAAGAACAAATAGTAAAATATAAACTAAGCACCACTTTTTTTGTGTATACATTTCCATGTTGCCACAATAATAATTTCAAACTTTTTACATCAATAGGTGCCTCTGACTGGAAAACACTTAATGTTAAGATCTATAAAAAGGTGGCAGGCCTTGTTATTTAATACTTCAAGATATTTCACCTTCACACATTTTCAACTAGGCCAGTGAATTTTTTATTATAAACTAGATTTAAGCAAATAAAAGAAGCCTCAAATCTACGAATGCTAAATGTATGTGATTTATAGATATTGATATTATTAAGCCACTCAAATTTGTTACTCTCTTTTAAACAAAACAGGTAGGATCTCAAAAATAAAACATGGCTACTATGCAAAAAATTATAATAATAATACGTAAGATAGAAAGCAGAAAACATATGGATCAATTAATATGCCTACATGAATGCTCCCAAATGCTCTAGAATTTTAGAAATATCTGTATGAAATTATAATTGTAGGAAAGTAATTATATAAACTATATTTTTAAAAAGATTGTTGTTGACTTTTAATAAATAGTGTTAATCATAAAATTACTTTAAGAAAAATAAACCTGTTAAGATACTGATTTGGATAGGTAATTTAATGTTAATGCTAGAGAGTTTGCATTTGAGAATTCATAATATTTTATTTTAGAACTTTTATTACAAAGACTGCTATAATATAGAGAGTAATAATTCTGCTTAGATGACAAAATAAAATAGAAGTAGGCAATAAAGTGAGAACAGCTTTTTTTTTTTTCTCTTACTATGCTCAGGTTATATATGAATGTCCCATCTTTTCTGCCCTCAAAGAGTTTTTGACGTGCCACAGGAAGCAAAGCACATGTTAAAAATTATCACAGGGAAGTTGAATACTGTAACGGGTATGAGAGAGAGGGAAATCTTGGTTTGCTTACATCCAAGATTGACGAGAATCACGTTTCCAAAGTTAAGTATGTAATTTATTAATATTGTCAATTTTTAAATTATATCCTGTTAGGAACAGGTGAGGAACCTGGACTGTGGTAACCACACAAGCAGTCTAAAAGAAATACTCACTGGGGTCTGTTGGGGGGAAAAAGGGGAGGGACAGCAGGGGGTGGGGAGTTGGGGAGGGGTAGCATGGGGAGAAATACCAGATATAGGTGATGGGGAGGAAGGCAGCAAATCACACTGCCATGTGTGTTCCTATGTAACAATCTTGCATGTTCTTCACATGTACCCCCAAACCTAAAATGCAATTAAAAGTATATATAAAAAAAATAAAAAAAAATAAATAAATAAAAATAATAAAAAAAATAAAAAAATAAAAAAAGAAATACTCACTTTTAATTCCTAATCCAATGATATGGTTGCTTTTGTAATTTCTAATGGGTCTATGGATGGGAATGGTTATAGAATCATGAGTCTTTGATTTCTTTAAATAATACTAATTTATTCAGCAAGATTGTTATTTATAAGAAATATAGGTAAAGTTTAAACGATGAAATTTTGAAAAACAGAGAAGAGGTTAAAGATGGTAGTGCCCAAATGCTTCCAAAACTGATAAAGATGTGAAAAATTAAATGTCACAAGCGTTACACAAATGGCCTTGATAAAAATGATATGTGACACTTTTGTGGCAATATGCCTGTTGAGCAGGGAGAATTTAAAACATGTTATTTAATTTTTCATCAAGACTATCCATATAGCAAATGGGATGCATATGTTACATGGAAATAGCATTAAGCACATTTTAAAGTATTGTATTTGTCCATTCTTATATCACTATAAATAAATACTTGATACTGGGTAATATATAAAGGAAAGCCATCTAATTGGCCCATGGTTCCACAGGCTGTACAGGAAGCATGATGCCTCTGCTTGGCTTTCGGGTAGGCCTCAGGACATTTATGGTCATGGCAGAAGGCAAATGGAGAGCAAGCACATCAAATGGCTGGAGCATGAGCAAGAGACGTGCTACACATTTAAAAATGACCAGATCTCATGAGAACTCACCCACTCTGACAAGGACAGTACTAAAGGGACGGTACTAAACTATACATAAGAAATCCACTGTCATGACCCAGTCACCTCCCACCAGGCTCTGCCTTCAACACTGGGGATCACATTTCAATGTAAGATTTAGGCAGGGAGACACATTCGATGTGTATTATGTTTATCATAGTTGATAACAACCTACATGAAGGCATAGCTTTAAAAATATAACTATCACAGAGTAAAGTATTATGAGTAACTTGGAGAAGCCTTCAAGGTGATAGTTACCACATTTTCAGATGATAAGATTCTAGAAGGGATGCAAATTCAAGAATGCATATGATATCCAGAGAAGGAAACGATAAGCCAAATTTATCAATATTGTATATAAAAGATACAAATATACAGATTACAACTTTATGGTAAGTAGCATCTGACCTAACCATAGATGAAACTCAAAATCTAATGTCGCTGACAGAGTAAAATTAAACAAAAATTTAAAAAATATATATAAAAGTAACACAAGTGCATATAGAGGATTTTAATTTGCCAATATGTTGAAAGGAAATAGAAAGTTCATCTCTTGTTATATTTAAGTTTTGTTTATGCTAAGATTAAAGGATCTATGTACTGTAGTACATTACAAAAACTATTCACTGAGAAACAGCTAATAAAACCTATCTTTCTTGTCCTGAAACTTTCATGAAATGTGATTTTAGTTCATTTTATTTTATATTTCAGATGAAATTGAGAACTGATAGTGAAAAGCCATCACTCTGTCATTGACAACTCAAAATAAATGTAAAATATTAAAATACAAAATTAGGGCTTCTAGGGAAACAAATCGTAATATACTTTAACATTATTAAAAATGTGTCACTATAGTATGAAGAAAAAATTCAGTCATGATTTAGCAAAGATTTGTATCCTTCTTAAAATAATTGTACAAATATGCTTATCAAGTAGCAAGGTCAAAGTAGAGGAAAGAAGTGTTTGTAATCTATAATAAAAAATGTTTCAGAAGCTTTCATATACTGGTCAAAATTTAGACACATTTGACTTGAAAATTAAAAATTATAGAGACTTGAAGTTATTTATCTTATTGAAGAACATAATAACATACTATACAGTTTATAGCTATAGCAGAGGCTAGCTTACTAGCAGATGACATAGGAAACACTGCCTAAAGTTTAAAAAACAGTGGATACACGTGTTTTATTGAAATTAATATACTACATACGTATATCACCAGTGCATTTTTCTTTATTCTCCAATTTCAATATCTAAAAGATTACTATTTTATAAAATCCTTGCTACAATAGTTTTATGATCTCATATTGATCAAAAAAGGGTTATGAAGAAAATTTGTTATACATATATATGTGGTGAGTCATAAATTACTTGCAAGTCAACTGAAAAAAACATTTTTCTATATAAAATGTAATGTAAAATAATTTTATATATTTCATTGTTTAGTGTGAAAATAAGATTTTTGGTCTTTTCTCTTTGTTACATATTCTACTCTTCAACATAGACATTTTGCATTTAATAAAGTTAGGGTTCAGAAGAGTTAAAATACTTTATGTATTTTTTTTTTTTTTTTGCCAGAATGCAGCATGACAGACTGAAAATCTGTTCATCTGATATTTGGGCAGCCACTTAAAAACATATCCTGAAGTTCAATTAGAAGTGCCAGCCCCCATTTTCTAAACCTGAGCACCTGTATATACTTTCTAGCAATAAAAAATGTATTTAGATTCATAAGAGAAAGAGAACAAGAAACCAAGAAGAGTGAGAAAGACAGTGAGAGAGTGAGAGAGAGAGAGAGAGAGAGAGAGAGAGAGAGAGAGAGAGAAGTAGACAGGGAGAGAGAAAGAGAGATTTAATAGAGAGAGATAGAGAGAGAAGTAGACAGGGAGAGAGAAAGAGAGATTTAATTGAAAGAATTGGTTTGAATGACTGTGGGAGCCGACAAGTCCAAAATTTGTGATTCTTCAGGGCAGGACAGCAAACTGGAGATTCGTGATACCTCACCTCAGTCTTTCTCAAGACTTTCAACAGATTGAATGAGATCCACCAACATTGTGGAGGTTAATCTGATTTACCCAAAGCTTACTAATAAATGTTAAACATTTAAAAAATACCATCACGGCAACATCCAGACTAGCATTTGAACAAAGAATTGACCACAGCCTAGCTAAGATGGCACATAAAATTAAGATAAAGACAAAATCCATTTTTCTTGAGAATAAAAGGTACTGATTAGTGCTGCATCATATTCAATGATTAAATTGGCTACCTACTAAAGAAGACAGTTCATCAAATTCATATAAAAGCAGGGCCTTCCATGAGGTCAGAGTCTAACCAACTTTGGGTGTTTCAGACTCTTTGAATCTGATATTTGACTTCTATAAACTTGAAATGTTACTTAAACTATACTATATAGAATGATGAAAAAATAATAATAGCATGTGGGGAAAAAAGTTTTGACATGCCTGCAGCAATTAATATCTATTGCTGTTACATTTCAAAAAGCAGCGTATTTTTACTATATAAAAATTATTATTAAACTTCAAAGGCCTATATTTTTAGAATAAAGGAAATCATTTGTGTTGTGTTTGTTTTTATGAATTTTCTTCCAGTTCATTGTAGTTATTCTATGACATTTCTATATTGAATATAGAAGTCCAAAACTCTAATTAAAAGTCTGGTGGACAGTTAGTAAGACAGAGTTTATATATCAATTCTTAAACATATTTTTTGTTGTGTTTAGTTGATATCTGGTAAACTTTAGTTTTTGCTATCTTCAATTTATATGCAGTAATATATGAGAACTACATTCTTATAATTCCATTATAAGAATATATGTTTAAATACTTTTTCCAGTAAATAATACAGCATATGTATGGGTATATATGTGTGCATATGTTTACATGTTTATTGAGGGATGTCTTTTGTCAGTGCTGAAACTATATAAAAGAGTTTATAATATGTTAAAAAATTCAAGATTTCCCTTATGTTCGAATATATTAAACTTATGGAATCATAGTAATGTTTCTTGTTTTCATTTGTCTCTGTATATCACTGCAGTTAGAAGCCACAACAACAAAGTGGAACACACACACACAGCCACATCATGTAGCTGTGATATAAGACAGATATTAGACTCCCACTATATTGGCATGACTGGAAGAGGCTCATCCATTAGAGGAAGACAAAATAAAAGTCTAAACATCAATATTGTCAAATTGAAAGGAAGAATTAAAAGCTGTTCTTGGGTGTCTTTGTATTCTGCTCCAGTATATACATACATAACATTTTATATTATATTATACATATATATATAACATAATGAAAGTTAACTTGAATCTGAAGACAAACTATAGAATAGATCTTAGTTCCAAATATAAAATTTGTCACAGATGTCAAAATGTAGACTATCTTTAACCAACAAAGAAGCTCAGCTGTGTTAGAGATAGACTTTAACCATGGCATGAAAATTGCAAATATTCTTTCAATTAGGTGGTTGTTTTACACTTTCAAAGAGTGTGGGTTTTCACGTTAGAAATGTTGTAGATTCTGGCAGTCCTAGAAAGAGTGGTGCAGGGGTATTAACTTCAAGGAAGTGAGGCAAAAATGGAACATCAAGATGATAAGAACATATGCAGTTCTCTCTAGTAGTATAATGTAGTAGTTAATAGTATGGGATCTTGAGTCAGACAAGCTGGACAGCTCCTTAGCAGTGGGATGTTGTGCAAATTACCTACGTTCAGTTAAGAATAGCTGCTATCTGCACATGGCTAGCCAGTTTTCCCAACACCATTTATTAAACAGGAAATCCTTTCCCCATTGCTTGTTTTTGTCAGGTTTGTCAAAGATCAGATGGTTGCAGATGTGTGGCATTGCCTCCAAGGCCGCTGCTCTGTTCCATTGGTCTATATCTCTGTTTTGGTACCAGTACCTGCACCCCTTCCTGACAACTTACAATAAAATTAACTACAGATGGATTAAAGACTTAAACAAAAGGCCTAACACCATAAAAACCCTAGAAGAACACCTAGGCAAAACCATTCAGGACATAGGCATAGGCAAGGACTTCATGACTAAAACACCAAAAGCATTAGCAACAAAAGCCAAAATGACAAATGGGACCTAACTAAACTCCAGAGCTTCTGCACACCAAAAGAAACAATCATTAGAGTGAACTGGCAACCAACAGAATGGGAAACAATTTTTGCAATCTACCCATCTGACAAAGAGCTAATATCCAGAAGCTACGAAGAACTAAAACAGATTTACAAGAAAAAAACAAACCCATTCAAAAGTGGGCAAAGGATATGAACAGACACTTTTCAAAAGAAGACATATATGAGGCCAACAAACATGAAAAAATGCTCTTCATCACTGGTCATTAGAGAAATGCAAATCAAAACTACATTGAGGTACCATCTTATGCCAGGTAGAATGGCAATCATTAAAAAATCTGGAGATAACAGATGCTAGAGAGGATGTGGAGATATAGAAACACTTTTACACTGTTGGTAGGAGTGTAAATTAGTTCACCCACTGTGGAAGACAGTGTGGTGATTCCTCAAGGACCTGGAAACAGAAATTCCACTTGATCCAGCAATCCCATTACTGGGTATATATCCAAAGGAGTATAAATTGTTCTATTATAAAGACATATGCACACTTATGTTCATCACAGCACTGTTTACAATAGCAAAGATTTGGAACCAACCAAAATGCCCGTTAATGATAGACTGGACAGGGAAAATGTGGCACATATACACCATGGAATACTATGCAGCCATAAAAAACAATGAGTTCATGTCCTTTGTAGGGACATGGATGAACCTGGAAACCATCATTCTCAGCAAACCGATACAGAAACAGAAAATCAAACACCACATGTTCTCACTCATAGGTGGGTATTGAACAATGAGAACACATGGACACAGGGAGGGGAGCATCACACACTGAGGTCTGTGTGGGGAGGACTAGGGGAGGGACAGCAGGGGGTGGGGAGTTGGGGAGGGATAACATGGGAAGAAATGCCAGATATAGGTGATAGGGATGAAGGCAGCAAACCACGTTGCCATATATGTACCTATGCAACAATCCTGCATGTTCTTCATATGTACCCCAGAACCTAAAGTGCAATAAAATATATATATATATTAAAAATAAAAATAAAATAAAGAATAGCTGCTATTAGTATAAATAATTTGTGTTAGAAAACCTAAGTCAAAACTATGTTTTTTTTGTTTATTTTATTTCATTTTATTTTATTTTTTTGAGATGGAGTCTCAGTCTGTCTGAAGTGCAGTGGTACACTCTCAGCTCATTGCAACCTCTGCCTCCCAGGTTTGAGCAATTCCTCAGACTCCTAAGTAGCTGGAGCATGCCACCACGAAAACTATGTTGTTGTTGTTGTTTTTAACTGAGTGAAATGTATACAAAACAGAGTGGCAATATCTTTGAAAGCAGTAACAGAAGAAAGAGGCATCAATGTACTAGGAATGTAGAGAAATTTTTCACCATTAAATCTTTTACATTAACTGCATTTTTCTGTTTTAATAGATCAATGTCTAACTGGAATGTTATTGGTGGTTGGGTCAGTGTTCCACTCCTGGCTTTGCACTGTTCTACATTTTAATTGGTGATCTAGAGAAGCTCACCTGTGCTAGAAATCGATTGGAGTCTCCAGATCCACTCTATGTTCTCCATTCTGTTCTCTGCTGAGAAGGCTAATGTGTATGAGCTAAACCAGTGTTTCCCTGTGCTCCTTGGCTTTTGATTGGGTTTGGTCAATGGGGAGGTCTTGCAGGAGATAGGATGGAGAGAAAAGAATACATTCAGCTCCTCCACTATAGGACAGCACATGACTCCCAATTATTATCTATCTTTAAAAAAAAATAAGAAAGTCCTTGTGCACAAATGTTCATGGTAGCCTGTTCATAATAGCCAAAAGGTAGAATCAACCCAAATGTCCTTCAGTAAATTAATGAATAAACAGAATGTGATATATCCATAGAACGGAATGTTAGTCATAAGAAGGAATGAAAGATTATCTGCTACAATGTGAATGAACTTGAAAACTTAATGCTAAGTGAAAGAAGCCAGTCACAATTGATTATATATTATATCATTTCATTTCTGTGAAATATCCAGAGTAGATAAACTCATGGAACAGAAGGAGATTCATGGTAGGGTAATTTGAGGAGAGTGGAAATTGACAGTGACTGCTTAATGGATAAGAAATTTTATTTGACAGCAATGAAAATGTTTTCAAACTAGAGAGAGATGACAATTGTACAACTTTGTGAATGTACTATAAGCAATGTGAATAGGAATATACGAAATAGAACTTACTTGTTTTAAAATGGTTAGTTTTTGATTATATAATTTTACCTTAACAAAAAATACATATTCTCTCTCAAAAAAAAAGTCTCTTACTACATATGACAGGAATTTGATTTCAAGAAGAAACACAGGTTGTATGAATGAATGCGAGGGCTATGTTTGTTTTTGCTTATGTCTGTTTCTACAGTGGCCACATATTTATGTATTGCTTTGAAGACACTCAATGGAAAAATTGTACCATCAATTAATGCATGATATAAGCCACTGTGGAAAAAAAAAGAAGATTCAAAAAATATATATTAAGAACTTTTTCTAGGTCTATCAGATTCTAAGCTGTGACACACCTCTTACCCAGGCAGTCCAGTTCTAGAACTTTAATAGATGTCCTGCACAATGTAATTTTAAAAGTCATTATTAAAAGATTCGAAAAGTAAAAGTTTATAAAATATCATAGAGTAAAATTATGGCGAAATTAATCAGTTTTAGTTGAGACTTTTTTTTATGATTTTGCAAGTTGAAATAAAGAAAATGAATTAAATTATATATGAATTTAATCTTTAAAACTGAATATTATAATTGATCAGGTAAATTTAATGAAGTGCAAAATGGAACTCAAAACATGACATATTTTAATACATAAATTAGATTTTTTTCTAAAGAAAAATCAAATGTCTATAATTATAACTCTATCATGTTTTTGTACTTGCTTAGTAGGATGCTAGTGTTTATAGTAGTTGAAATATGCTACAAATTCAGCCTATTTAATGCTTTTTTAGAACTAATTGTTGGAAACACAAGGAAGGTTTTAGAAATTACAGAACTGTATTTAAAATTACATTATTTTCTAGTTAACCTTCATGGAAATTTAGTACTTGGTACCTCTACAGTTAGTAACCTAGATAACACATAGTTTGAAATTTTAAAGAATCCTATGACAAAAATGACAAATTTTATTATAAAACAAGAAATAACAACAATTAGTTCAAGTAATACCAGATAAATTAAGATCATATTTTGTCTTATCAATAAGATGCTGGAGAAGAATTTTAAATAAAATCTCAAAAGTGAGTGCTTCTTTTTCTCTCATAATTCTTTTCTCATATGTTTATTTATCTTTCTTTCTCTAATAGCCAATATTAATGTTTGGATGTTGCCAGAATTATACACTGAGGAGTCAATTTCAAGTTGGGAGAGGGTGGAAAGTGATTAGTATACATAGTTACCACATCAGTTCCATTTTTATTGTATGTATATATTCTTGTTTCATGAATAATAATAATTGCCACATAGTGTTTTCAGGAAGATAATTAATCAATATCTATAAAATACTTACAACTATCCACAGTACATGTGTTTTAAAAGAATGTATGGCAGGTTGTCTTTACAGAGGGCAGCCATCATTCTCTTCCCTCTATCTATAATCATGCTGTTACAACTATCTATTATGTAATGTCTACTTTTGTCTAGATAGGTATGCACACTTCTAACTGAACCTGCGGGCTAATTTCTTCATTTATTCACCTTTATAAAAATTAGAGTTACTCTATTAATATTGTGTATTAGTCTGTTCTTATGCTGCTAATAAAGACATACCCAAGACTGGATAATTTAAAGAAAGAAAGGTTTAATGAATTACAGTTCCACATGGCTGGAGCCATCTCATAATAATGCCAGAAGGTGAAGGAGGAGCAAAGACACATCTTACCTGGCAGCAGGCAAGAAAGCCTGGGGAACTGCTTTACATAAAACCATCAAATCTTGTGAGACTTACTAGACTTATTCATTATCATTAGAACAGCAGAGGAAAAACCCAGCCTCATCATTGAATGACCTCCCACTGGTCTCTCTCAAGACACATAGGAATTATGGGAGCTAGAGTTTAAAATGAAATTTGGGTGGAAATACACCCAAACAATATCATTCCACTCCTGGTCCCTTCTAAATCTCATGCTTTCACACTTCAAAACTAACCATGTCTTAACTCATTTCAGCATTAATTCAAAAGTCCACAATCCAAAGTCTCAGGTGAGACAAGGCAAGTCCCTTCCACCTATGAATCTGTAAAATCAAAAGGTAGTTAGTTACTTCCTTGATACAACAATGGTACAGGCATTGGGTAAATATGCGCATTCCAAATGAGAGAAATTAGACAAAATGAAGTAACTACAGGTCCCACACGAGTTCACAATGCAGAAGGACAGTCAAATCTTAAAGCTCCAAATTCATCTCCTTTGACTCCATGTTCACACCCAAGTCACACTGATGCAAGAGATGGGGTTCCACAGCCATGGGCAGCTCCACTCCTGTGGTTTTGCTGGGTAAAGTCCCCCTCTTGGCTCCCTTCTTGGGCTGGCATTGTCTATGGCTTTTCCAGGTGCATGGTGCAAGCTGTCGTTTGATCTCCCACATCCCATTCTGGGATTTGGAGGACAGTGGCCCTCTTCTCAGAGCTCCACTAGGCAGTTCCCCAGAGAGAATTCTGTGTGGGGGCTCCCACCCTACATTCCCCTTCTGCACTGCCCTAGCACAGGTTCTGCATGAGATCTACATCCCTTGCAGCTAACTTCTGCATGGACATCCAGGCATTTCCATATATCCTCTGAAATCTAGGTGGAGGTTCCCAAACCTCTATTGTTGACTTCTGTGTACCTGCAGGCTCAACACCATGTGGAAGCAGCCAAGGCTTAGGGCTTGTACCCTCTGAAGCCATGGCCCAAGCTGTAGGTTGGCTTCTTTTAGTCAAGGCTGGGGCACAGGGCACCAAGTATTGAGACTGCACACAGTAGGGTGGTGAGGGGCTGCACAGGGCCTACAAAACCACTTTTTCCTCCTAGGCCTCCAGGCCTGTGATGGGAGGGACTACCACAAGGGTCTCTGACATGCCCTGGAGACAGTTTCCCCATTGTCTTTGTGATTAGCTTTTGGCTCCTCATTACTTATGTAAATTTCTGCAGCTGGCTTAAATTTCTCCCCAGAAAATGAGTTTTTCTTTTCTACTACATCATCAGATGACAATTTTTTCAAACTTTCATGCTCTGCTTTCTCTTGAAATCTGTGCTGCTTAGAAATTTCTTCTGCCAGATACCCTAAATCATCTCTCTCAAGTTCAGAGTTCCACACATTTCTAGGGCAGGAGCAAAATGCTGTCAGTCTCTTTGCTAAAGCATGGCAAGAATCACTTTTAATCTACCTAGTTCACAAAAAGTTTCTCATCTCCATCTGAGACCACCTCAACCGGGACTTAATTTTGCAAATCACTCTCAGCATCTTAGTCAAAGCCATTCAACAAGATTCTAGGAGATTCCAAACTTTCCCACATCTTCCTGCCTTCTAAGCCCCTCAAGTCTCAAGGAAGTTCTAAATTTTCCCATCTTCTTTGGAGTCCTCCAGACTGTTTCAGCCTTTGCCTGTTACCCAGTTCCAACATCACTTCCACATCTTTGGGGATCCTTATAGCAGCACCCCAATGTACTGGTACCAATTTACTGTATTAGTCTATTCCCATGCTGCTAATAAACTGGGTAATTTTTAAAGAAAAAGATATTTAATGGACTCACAGTTCCACATGGATGAGGAGGTCTCAAAATCGTGGTGAATGAGGAGCAAAGGCACATCTTACATGACTGCAGGCAAGAGAGTGTGTACAACGAAACTGCCTTTTATACAACTATCAGATCTTTTAAGATTTATTCACTATCACAAGAACAGTATGGGGAAAATCTGCCCACATTATTCAACTACCTCCCGTTGAATCCCTCTTATGACCTGTGGGGTTTACAGGAGCTACAAATCAAGAGGAGATTTTGGTGGGGACACATCCAAACTATATCATATTGAGTAAAACATTAATATTTTGCAATAAACTAGCTTGTTACATTCTACTGTCACCAACTGTAGGTCACCAATTTTTGTTGACATAGAGGAGAAGAAAAAGGGTAAGATAAATTGGATGTAGCTATATTTATGCTAGTAAAGCTCTATGAACCACTGGGCTCTCATAGTTAGGGCATGAAATAAGCATTCTACTGGCTAAGGAGTTGGGAAGAAGCTAGGATTGCTGTAAAGAGACATCTAAACATTTTATTTGGGAAAACATCTCTTTTATACTCTATCCAAATAATTTAATAGTTGCCATATCAATTGAGCACAGATGGTACAAACTTTAATTTAGAAGTAAAATAAATGGCATCACCCTGTATATTAGCATACATCTAAAACCTACGCAAATTGAATATTTCATATAATAATACTGTAGTGTACCTCAAACCTAAATAAACTAAATTTACCCATAAGGCCCAGGTAAGGGTAAACTGACATCAAAGGATATTCATAGAATCCAGAGAAAGTATATGATAAATATTGAACAGAAAGCAACAAAATATTTACAATGATTTGATGGTAGCTGATTACATTTCCCTCTATACCTCTGTGATTTCTTTATTAACTACAAAAAATGTTTACTCTTTTTAAATTACAAACTACCACAAGAAGCTGAAAATGAAGTCACATTACTACATGTACAAAAACAAAAAATGAAGTTTATATTGATTTATTTTCATTTTACATTATTTGAGTTATTTATGTATATATGTGCATATACATACGTATCAATATGTGCTTATATATATATACACGTATCTTTAATTCCGGTTGTTTTTTATTGTTTTTTCTTTCATTTTAAATTGTTAGAAAAAAATTGTGCAATGAAAACAAAGCTGAAGAAGAATAAGCTTGAAGGATTATTTTGTGTAAAAGCAAGATAAAGACAAATTTGATTATTTATTTTTTAGTCTTCAGTCAATGAGAGATTTAGTGTAAGTAGAAAGGTGGAAAGTGAATTCCAGGAGGAAAACGCGTATCTCTAATTACTACAGCAATAAAAACAAGCTTGTTTTTGGTGCATCACCAATTAAAATTCCCAAATATTAAATTCATTAGTAAATATTCACTGACAAAGAAATAATTTTCTGTAAGTGTAAGCTTTTCGAGTTCTCAGAGTTGAGAAAATAATCTGTAAATGAATCTAAACTTTTCAATTTAATCATTTGTTTCAAGCTTATATATAGAAATACGTAAGTTATAACTGTGTTATTGTTTTGCTTTATGATTTCTTTTACTATACAAATCCTATACTTCCAATAAATTTATAAATTGTTGACAAGAGAGAAATAAATCAATAACACGAATTTTTTCTGCTTCTTTTTTTTCCTGAATTTTGTTCTGATGTGTATACTAGGGATTGTGGTATGTATCTGTGTAGCCACTGTGTGACAAACTAACCTTGACCTACTTATAATGAAATGTTGTGTTGTCACTCAGGCTCAAGAAGTCATTAAAGCTTGACAGCTTTGCCTCCTGTCAGCTTTTTCCAAATCCCAATTGAACAAAATGCCTACCAGAATTACGACTTTATTTTACTATTTTTTTCTTGAAGTGACATCTTAACTAATTAAAAGTAACCTGTTGGATTTCAGTTTTGGCCCTCCACAAGCTAAAGGTCAGCCTATTAAGGATTTTCTCATTGACAAGGCAGCTTTGCTTCTGATGGATATATCTTCATAACAAAATAAGGTAGAGGAAAAAGAAAAAAAAAAAAAAAAAAAAAAAACAGTTCATCATAGAACCTGAACTTTGGCTTAGTATATTTTTTGCCGTAAGCTTGTGGTTCCAGGCCAACAATCTATTAAATGTGGAGAGAAAAGCAAATACAAACCATAACATAAATTCAGAGAAAACTTTTAAAGTAATTATGTTTATAACACAGATTCTAAAATTGCATGCATTCATAATTACAACTGACATACTGTATTGTAAGTTCAACCTTGAGTCTAACTTTTAGAAGATATTTAGGTCTATAAAAAAGGTTTACATATTGAAGAAGAAAAGATAAGCTGAAAGGATGAAAGGAATCTTTAAAAAAAAGCAATTTAAGTAAATTTGGCTTTCTTAAAGATCAAAGAGAGATGAAGGAGGTTACAGTGAGTGTCTGGGAATCATAAGCTAAGCTGCAATTTTTATCCATTAGCTGTTCTCATATTTTTAAACATAAAAGAACTAGAGTGAGAAAAAGGGACAGTTTGAATTAATTCCCCCATTAGCACTTTCAAATGCTTTTTCTGAGAAACCTTCAAATTTAACTTACTTTTTTGTTATTGGCCTGTAAATATAGCTGAATATAAAGAACAAAATAAAAAAAAAGTCATCAAAAATTTAAATACTCTTTTAAGTAAAAGAAAATATGTAAAGCAGGCTATATTAATAATTTGTAAATAAGAACAATCCACCAAGCAAACTATTATATGCCATATTTGATAAGACATGAAGGCAACACTAAACAAAAATTTAGATCCACAATTAAAGAAATAAATTATTTCTTTAAAAAAATAAATTATTTTCATTACATTATGGCCCTGGCAAGAGTTGGGAATGTGATTCTAAATCCTCCCTAAATCTAACAATGAAAGGAAACATAGACAATTGCTTACGGTGAATTTTATCTTTCCACCAGCCAAGATTTTTGAGAGGTTCTAAGAGTTCATGAAAGTTCTTGATCTTCATAAAATATTTGTCTTATCCAACCACATTACTAAGGTGAACTTTTCTAATAACTAAATATGTGTCCAATGTCCTTTTGAAACTCTGTTTCAAGGGTAGGTGCTGTACTGTGCACGGGGAGATAAGAGATGACTAGTTCTAATTAGGATTAAAGAGAACTGGTAGAGTAAGTCATTTATAAAAACAACCATGGTTATTCAGAGGAAAGTTATCTAAGGGTGCAGGATTGAAAGCAGAAAAACCAGTTAGGAGAATACAATTAGAAGACAGGAGGAAAAATCCACACTGAGAGAGCAAACCTTTGGTAAAACTGAGTGGGAGAATTGTCAAGAAATGATTAACTGAGTATGTTTTATAAGGTGAAAGGGAAGGGAAATGAAGAGTCAACTCTAACCCATAGATTTCAAGGTTGACTATCTGGGAAGTAGATGATCTTATCATTCACTGAGGTAAAATACTAAAAAGAAAAGAGATAATTTGAGATTTAAAATTACTGAATTCAGTTTTAAGTGTGCTGAATTTTCAGTCTTCAGAATTCTCAGGAAAATATAAAACATGATGAAGAACATAAGCATATGAGGACACTGCCTGCATGTCATCATATAAAGAGAAATTGTGTGAGGACACTAGTCTAAGTGCATTCTTGAGATGTAGAATTTTTGTGAGGAGTTGAAATCAGTAATTCTAAGAAATTCATGCTTTCAATATAGGTTTTGAGTAATATAGACACTTCAAAAATGTTAGTCTTCCAATCCATAAACACAGGATATATCCCTATTTATTTGTGTCTTTAATTTTTTCATCAAAGTTTTATAGACTTTAGTGTATAAGATTTTCACATTCTTAGTTAGCTTTACTCATAAGTATTTTATTCTTTTTAAGGCTGTGGTAAATTGAATTGTTTTATATACAAACAGTGAACCATCAAAAAGAAAAATTAATTTCCTTTAATATAAAAATATAACTGACTATTGTATGTTGATGTTTGTATTCTGTAACTGTATTGAGTTCATTGGTTTCAACAGCTTTTTCTTCTGGTCTTTAGAGTTTGCTGCATGTGACATCATATCATCTTCTGCCACTGATAATTTTACATCTTCCTTTCTAATTTAGATGTCTTTTTTTTTCTTGCATATTTGCCCTGACTAGGACTTCTAATACTATTTTGAGAAATATGGCCAGAGTGTGCATCACTGCCTCATTCCTGATATTAGAGAAAAAAATTACCATTTTTTACCATTGAGTATGATGGTATGGGCTTGTGATACACGGTCTTCTTTATGTTGAGATAAATTCCTTCTATATCTAGTCTGTTGAGGGTTTTGCTATAAACTATATTATATTTTGTCAAATGCTTTTTCTATTGAGATAATTATGTCATTTTTATCCTTCATTCTGTTTATGTGGCAAATCACATTGACTGGTCAATTAAATACCCTTCAGATACTCTAATAAAATAGTGTATAAAATATATAAATAGAAAATCCCTAAAAGATCCACAAGGAATAAATAAAAATTAAAAAATCTAATGTTGCTGTTGATTAAAATTACAGAAAAAATAAATATTGACTAATATTATGCCGATTTTTTCTATAAATGAGTTTATATATTCAAAATAGTTTCTACATTCAAAAATAATCATGTTACTTTAATATAAGCTAGAGGTATATTATATTAACTGATAATGTGAAAATAATAGCTCATAAATAAATGAGAGTCAACTGATTTTTTGAAAACAGCATGATCAAATATACTTCATGTATGTCATTGCCAAATATTATATTATTTTTAAATTACATTTTTAAATCTAATTGCTGAACACATATCAGGTGTGCTAAGCAAATATTAGTTGATATTTTAAAGTGGAAATAGGCACTAGTGTTGGTTTTAACAAAAGAGATGACAGAACTGGGGAAGCTCATACTGTAACTCTCAGTCCAAGGCTGAAAACTTTAGGACTGAGGAAGCCACGAGTATAAGTCTTATAGTCCAAAAGCCGGTGACCATGATATCCTTTAGTCCAAAGGAGCAGAAGTAACATCTGTCCTAGCACTTAAAGAGACTAATTTTCCTTCTATATTCATTTTGTCTGGGTCCCTGGCTGACTTAATGCTGTTCTTCAACATTGAGGACAGATCTTCCCCATATGATCCACTCAGACTCACACTAATTTTCTCTGGAAACACCATCAGAGATACACTCAAAATAATGCGTTATCAGGTTTCTAGATATTTGATATGGTTTGGCTCTATGTCCCCACCCAAATCTCATCTCAGCTTGTAATCCCCACGTGTCAAGGGAGGGACCTGGTGGGCAGTGATTGAATCATGGAGGCAGATTTCCTGCATGCTGATGTCATGGTAGTGAGTGAGTTCTCATGAAAGCTGATTGTTTAAAAGTATGTGGCATTATTTCCCCTTTCTCTCTTTCTCCTGCTACCATGTAAGATGTGCCTTGCTTACCCTTTGCCTTTTGCCATGATTGTAAATTTCCTTAGGCATCCTCAGCCATACCGAACTGAGTCAATTAAAACTGTTTATAATTTTTAATAAATTTCCCAGTATTGAGTAGTTTTGTACAGCAGTGTGAAAATGTGCTAATACAATATTCCTTAATCCAGTCAAATTGATACCAGTCCATGAGTCAATTCTTTGTCCACTTGGCACCCATATGTACTTTCTTAAACCTTACTTAATTTCAAAATAAAAACAGTAACAAGATAAAAGTTCTGCCTAACACGATGCAATGAATGTGATGCAACTGTCTTGCATACAACCAGAAACACAATAATCACTTTTTTAAAATTCAGCTTTCAGGATTTCAGCATTTGAGATTTTAATCTTTCAGAATTGTGACTTACAGGATTTTAAAAGTTAGAGATTTTAGACTTTAAAGATTTTGAATTTAAGGGCATTTGATCTTTTAGAATTTCAATATTTGGAATTATGGCATTTGGGATTGTGTCTTTTAGGATTATTATCCACATCACAGAGAATGCTATACATAGGGTGAAGTGGACAATTGAGGCAGAGGGAAGAACATATTTAAAAATGTGAAATGGCATTATGCATTTTGAAAATAGTGATTGTTACATATACATATATATATGTTTATGATATAAGAAATTTAATAATAATCTATTATTCCAAAGAAATATTGAGTGTTTATACTTTGAAAAAAATTACCTTTTATATTAAGGAATTTGCACTTCTTATATGTATCCTTTCACATATGGAAAGCCAGTGGTGGTATTATTGGCCCCAGAGGAAATGGGAAAAATGAATAAATGATCAAATTTGCTTCCATAAAAAGTTAACACTCCTGACAGTGTGAAAAATGAACATGTGTGTAAACAGATTTGTAGCAAAAGAGCAGTTAGCAAGTTAATAATTGGAAATGATATAAGACAGTGCTAACATAAGGATTAGTGGGTTGGAGAGAAGAGAGGAAATAGTGGAAATTTCTAAGTTATTAAATTTAAGGACTGAAAACTTATATGTTGATGCTGTTATTAAGCCATGTACTAAAATGTTACTAAAGATAAAATGTATAACATAAAGTTAAAATAAACGTAAAATTGTGAAAAATATAATATTAGGAAAATACAGAGCAAGATGGTTAAATGGAACCCTCCAGTAATAATCACTTCTGCAGGACCATCAAACTGAACCACTATGCAAACAAGGAAGCACCTTCATAAAAACAAAACTCAGGTGATCACAGTAGCTGGTTTGAACACCATATTAAGGAAAAAAAGCACTGAAGAGAGCAGAAAAGATAGTCTTGAATTGCCAGCAACACCCCTGCTCCAGCCACTGGCAGTGACCACATGGCACAGAGAGAGAATCTTTGTGCTTGTGGTAGAGAAAGCACAATGACTATGAGACTTTGCATTCAAATTCAGTGCTCCTTGTCACAGTGGAAAGCAACACAGGGGAGAGTTACTGGTTCCCACAGAGAGACCATTTAGACCAGCCCTGAACAGAGGAGAATCATCTGTCTTAGTAGTCAGAATCTGAGTTCCAGTTAGCCCTACCACCACAGGCTAAAGTACTCTGGTGTCCTAAATAAACTTGAAAGGCAGTCTAGGCCACAGGCAAGTCCTGGGCAGGTTCTGGTGCTATGCTTGGTTTGGAGCGAGCGATCTAGGGCTTTATGTGATCTCATGAGAAACCACCTGGGGTGCCCAAGAGAGTGCTTACATTACCCTTCCCACAACCCCAAGTAGCATAGCTTGCAGCTATAGGAGAGATTCCTTCTTTCCACTTGAGGAGAAGAGAGTGGGGAGTAAATAGAACTTTGTCTTGCAACTTGGATACCAGCTCAACCACTGTAGAAGAGAGAAAAAGACAAAGTCCTAAGCCATGCATTTCAGGCCTTAGGTCCCAGATGATACTTCTAGACACACCCTGGGCCAGAAGAGAACCCCCTACCTTGAAGCGAAAAACCTAGTCTTGGCAGGATTCATCACCTGCTGACTAAAGATCTGGGCCTTAAATAAACATCAGTGGTTATCAGGCAATACTCATAGCTGGCTTTTGATGAGACCCAGTACTGTGCTAGCCTCAAGTGTGACAGAGTCCATTCTCAGCTGTAGTGGCCATGGGAGAGACTCTTTCTGCTTGAGCAAATAAGATAGAGTAAAGGGGACTTTGTCTTGCAGCTTGGATACCAACTCAGTCACAGCAGGTTAGAACACCGAGCAGGTTCTTAAGCTTCCCAATTCCAGGCTTTGGCTCCTAGATGGCATTTCTGGACCTGCCCTGGAACAGAGAGGAACTGACTTCCCTGAAAGGAGAGACACAGGTCTGGTACCATTCACCACAAGCTGACTGAAGAGTCCTTGGGGTTTGAGTGAACATTGGTGGTAGCCAGGCAGTACTCGCCATGGGTCTGGGACAGTGATGGCCATGATGAGAGACTCCTTCTGCTTCAGGAAAGGAGAACAAAGAGTGGGAAGGACTGTCTTGCAGCTTGAGTGCCAGAACAGCTGCAGTAGAATAGAGCACCAAGTACATTCTTAGGGTTTTCTACTCCAGGCCTTGGCTCTCAGATGGTATTTCTGCACCTGCTGTGGGCCTGAGGGGAGTTCCCCACCGTGAAGGGAAGGACACAAGTCTGGCTGGATTCTCCACCTGCTAACTGAAGAGCTCTTGTACCTTAGGTGAACCTTGGCTGTAGACAAGCAGTGGTCACTGTGAGCCTTGCACAAGACTTAGTGCTAAGTTGGTTTTGGTTCTAACCCAATACAGTCCTCGTAGTGGTGGCCACAGAGGTGCTTGTGTTCCCCCCTCCCTCAGATCCAGGCAGTTCAACACAGAGATAGAGACTGTTTCTTTGGGAGAAAATAAAGTAAAAGAACCAGAGTCTCTGCCTGATAATTCAGTCAATTATTCTGAATCTTATCTAATACCATCAAGATACCTCCAAGAGTCTACAAGAAACACAGCTTTGATGGGGGTGGCCCCTAATGCCCATATAGCTGCAGTGACCAAAGAGGTAGTGATCTTTGAGTACATGGGAAACTTACCCAGGAAGGATGGGTACAAAGAAGCCCAGTCTGTGAATACAATAATAAATACCTAACTCTTCAGTGCTCACACATTAACAAATATCCACAAACATCAAGAACATCCAGGAAAACATGACCTCATCAAATGAACTAAATAAGGCACTAGTGATCAACACCAGAATGACAGAGATAAGTGATCTTTCAGACAGAGAATTCAAAATAGTTGTATTGAGGAAGATCAATAAAATTACAGGTAAACACAATTTAGAATTCTAACAGGTAAATTTAGCAAAGAGTATGAAATAATTGAAAAAAGAATCAAGCAGTAATTCTAGAGCTGAAAAATGTGAGTGACATACTAAAGAATGCATAAGTCTCTTAACAGTAGAGTTGATCAAATAGAAGAAAGAATTAGTGAGCTTGAAGACAGGCTATTTGAAAATACACAGTCAGAGGGTAAAAAATAAAGAGGAATAAAAAAGAATAAACATGCCTACAGGATCTAAAAAATAGCCTCAAAAAGGCAAATCAAACAGGTTTTGGCTTCAAAGAGGAGGTAGAGAGACATAGGAGTAGAAAATTTATTCAAACAATCATAACAGGAAACACTCAAAACCTGCAGAAAGACATCAGTATTCAAGTACAAGAAGGTTATAAAAACCAAGCAGATTTAATCGAAATAAAACTACCTGAAGACATTTAATGAACTCCAGAAGGTAAAGGAAAAAGAAGATCCTAAAAGCAGAAGAGAAAAGAACCAAATAAAATTCAAAGGAGCTCCAATCCATCAGGCATCAGACTTCTTAGTGAAAATTTTACAGGACAGGAAATAGTGGTATAACATAATTAAATTGCTGAAAGAAAATAATTATCCTAGGATAGTATACTCATTGCAACCTTTCAAACAGGAAAGAAGAAGAAACACATTTTCAAATAAACCAAAGCTAGGAAATTTCATCAACACTAGGCCTGACTATAGGAAATGCTAAAGGGAGTTCTACAATATAAAAGAAAAGGACATTAAGCAATTTAAAAATATCTAATGGTAAAAAATCTCACTAGTAATAGCAAATACACAGACAAACACTGAATCTTATAACACCGTAATTGTGATGTATAAATTACTCACATCCTGAGATATCAAAGCTCTAATAAATGTCTCTGAGAAAAGAAAACATAATAAAGTGTCTCCCAGCAAGGAAATGCACAAGACTCAATGGTTTTGTTGCTGAATTTTATCAAACATTATAAAAGAACTATAAATAGAAGAGGGTGGAATACTTCCAAAACCATATGATTACTTCAATTAATGCTGAAAAAGCATTTGATAAAATTCAACATCTTTTCATGATAAAAACCCTCAGGAAACTGAGAAGAAACAAACATCAACATAGTAAAAGCCATATAAAAGAGACCCACAGTTAGCATCATACTGAATGGGAAAAAACATCAAACCTTTCCTGTAAGATTTGGAACAAGACAAGGATGTCCACTTTAACCACTGTTAATTAAGATAGTACTGTAAGTCCCAGCTACAGTAATCAGAATACAGAAAAAAATAAAGGGCTTCCAAATAGGAAAGGAATAGGTCAGATTATTCTTATATACAGATGATATAATTTTATATTTGGAAAAACTGAAAATCTCCACCAAAAAACTATTAGAACTGAAAAACAAATTAGGTAAAGTTGCAGGATACAAAATCAACAAACAAAAATTAGCAGCATTTCTATAGACCAACAGTGAAAAATCTGAAAATGAAATCAAGAAAGTAATCCAATTCACAATAGCTACAAATATTATAAAATGCACAGAAACTAACTTAACCAAAGAAGGGGAAGATCTCTACAATTAACACTATAAAACATTGATGCAAGAAATTAAAGGGGATAGAAAGATAGATATTCCATGTTAATGGATTGAAATAATCAATATTATTAAAATGTCCTGCTACCCAAAGAAATCTACAGATTCAATGCAATCCCTATCACAATATCAATGACAATTACAGAAATAGAAAAAAAATCATCAAATTTATATGGAACCACAAAAGAACCAGAATACTCAAAGTTACCCTAAGCAAAAAGAAAATTAGAGAAATCATGTTACTTGACTTCAAATTATACTAGAATCAGTAACCAAAACAGCATGGTACTGGCATGCAATGAATGGTGCTGGGAAAACTAGATATCCATATTTAGAAAAATGAAACTAGAAGTCTATCTTTTATCATATACAAAAATCAAATCTAAATGAATTAAAAACTTAAATCTAAGATTTCAAACTATAAAATCACTAATGCAAAACATTGAGGAAACTCTCTAGAACATTGGTCTCAGTAAAGATTTCTTGAGCAATACTCCACAAGCACAGGTAGCAAAGTGAAAATGGACAAATGGGACCATGTCAAATTAAAAAGCTTCTGCACAGCAAGAGAAACAATCAACAAGGTGAAGAGACAACCTACGGAATGGGAGAAAATATTTGCTAACTAATCATCTGACAAGGAATTAATAACTGGAATATATAAGGAGCTCAAACAACTATATATAAAAAAACTAATAAACCAATTAAAAGTGGGCAAAAGAGCTGACTAAACACTTATTAAAAGAAGACATACAAATTGCAAGTAGAATATGAAAAGGTACTCAAAAATCACTGATCATCAGAAAATACAAATTAAAACTACAATGAGATATCACCTCATTCCAGTAAAAATGGCTTTTTTCCAAAAGACAGGCAATAAAAAATGTGCATGAGAATGTGAAGAAAAGAGTACCCTGGTACATTATTGGTGAGAATGTAAATTCGTAAAGGTGCTATAAAGAACAATATGGAGGTTTCTAAAAAAAAAAAAAAAAAAAAGAGAGCGAGAAATAGAATTGCCACTTGATCCAGTAATCCCAGTACTATGTACAAACCCAAGAAATGAAATCAGTATATCTAAGAACTATTTGCATTTCTACATGTGTTGCAGCACTGTTTAAAATACCCAAGATTTGGAAGCAGCCTAAGTGACTATCAACAGATGAATGGATAAAGAAAATGTGGTACGTATACATAATTGAGTACTACTCAGTCAAAAAAGGAATGAGATTCTATCATTTGCAACAACATAGATGATACTGGAGACCTCATATTATGTAAAATAAGGCCAGTACAGAAAGACAAACTTTGCATGTTTTCACTCATCTGTGGAAGAAAAAACTTAAAACATTTGAACTCATGGAGATAGATAATAGAATGATGGTTACCCAGGCTACGAAGGGTGGTGTCTGTGTGTTGGGGGAGTAGAATTGGGATTCTTAATGGGTACAAAAATATAGTTAGGTAGAATGAGTAACATCTAGTATTTGGTAACACGACAGATGACTACAGTCAACAGTAATTTATTACACATGTTAAAATAACTTTATCTTAAAAACAATGATATGAAAATTGCTTGAAGTGATAGATAATCCATATACTCCACTGTCATTATTACTCATTGTATTCCTATAACAAAATATCTCCTGTATCCCATAAATATGTAAACCTACTATGTGTGCATAAAGATTAAAAATTAAAACTGAGAATTGTGAAAGAAAATAATATCAGTGAAAAGATGCATTAATATAGAATAAGAAATTACTTAAGGATTTAAAAATACTACCAAATAAATGATGATAGATTAAGTACATTAAGTAACACCATTTCTGAGTTAATCATATGTAGATTGTTGAAATGGTAAATAGGAAAGTGGCAAAATAATTAACTGCATGGAAATATTTATAATGAATACTAAAGAAAAATATTTAAATACCTTTTAATATTTTAATAAAATCATGTACAAAATATATTAACAGACGTCTTGAAAAAACAACAAATGATGAATAAAAATTTTAAAAATGCTACTGATCAAAATTATAAAATAAAAGCAAGATTGGTTTATTCTTTAAACTATTAGTTTTTTGTATTAAAACAATGTTTTAATTGTAAGAGTGTTGTGATGTTAGTAAACTTAGACCTCCAAATAAGTATTATTCAATTACTATTTAGTAATAGTAGTTATGATATCATAAAAACTGCATCAAAATAATTTTAACTTCAACATGTATATATATACACACACACACACACACACACATATATATATACATATATATACATATATATGTATGAGTGTTTAATCATAAAGTGACTTATAAGGTTTTTTAAAGTCTAAAAAGTCAAAAGTTGTATTTATTATTTATAATGCAAATTAATCACAAGTAACCTCTATATTTGATCTATGCTGAACCTGTAATAATTGATAAATTGCATAACACATTATTTTCAGTCAAGTGCTTTCAAATATAATAAGTCAAGTATTTCTTTTCCCAAAAAGCTCAGTATCCTATACTGATACTATCTTACAGAGCTTATGCAAATAACTTCCCTTGACTTCTGCCAAATCATTATTTTAACTTCAACAATAATATGTTGTTTATCTCATAAAAATAAATAAATAAAATTAAATAAATAAATAAAAATTGTCATCCCACTTTGTGTTTTAAGTTTAACTTATTTTTTCCTATCAGTGTCTTATGAGTAGTTTGGGAAAACGAATGGGGTTAATAGCAAATACAGTCTTTATAAATCCCTATTACCTGTTCAAATGTTCTTGAATAATTTCTATATTTATCAGATAGTTTATTTTTATCAAGAAATTTCTGGTCAAATGGGAGGTAGTTGGGATATTGGTAAGCATGTAGCATATTCTCGGAATTGTTTTCCCAGTCTCCATGGCCTGCTGCTACCACTGCTTGTGCACATGCATAACATCCAAAGGCCTGAGATCCAGCCTGCTGTGTGCCACACATCTGCAACATCCAGTGCTATGCATACCAGCCAGCAGCCTAACAACTGTCTCACCCAGTCCACTGCTGCCACTGCCATGACACCTGGAAACCCACATAACACATTCTGGTTTTCCACAATCATAGCCAGTGCAACTGTATGACACCCTGAGAGTCCTAGCACACCCAGCTCACTGTACCCAGCAGTGGTGTCCAAAGACTGTACTGGCTGCCCTCCTTATGCCCAGCAAAACACTGTCATAGCTTTGGCCACTAAGGAACTCACAGACACCACTAACATAAAGTACAGCCAGAGAAGTTATGTGGAGACTACATTAACACATCCACCCAGAATCAAAGACAAAGCAATTTATATCACCAACATTATAGATACATCTACAGAAAAATATATAAATATTTTTTCCTAGGGAACCCAATCCAAAAAATTGGAAGAACTGACTGTTATGCCAGCGGCACAGATATGAAATATGAATGTAAGGGCACAAGAAACACTTAAAAAACAAGGAAACATGACACTTCCAAAGAACAATGATTCTCCTGTAACAGTTCCCAAGGAAAAGAGAATTAAATGCCTGAAAAATTTCAAAATAATTATCTTAGGAAAACACTGAAATTCAAGAGAACACAAAGATGTCAGTGGAAAAAAAAATCCATAACCTGAATGAAAAATTTAACCAAGAGTTAGATATCTTAAAAAATAACCAAACAGAACTTCTAGAAGTAAATAATTCAGTGAAATAAAATAAAAATATATTCAAAGACTGTTGTGGAAACAACAGTCATTATCTGTTGTGGAAACAACAGATAAGATGAAGTAGAAGAAAAAAATTGTGAACTCGAAGATAAAGCTTTTGAAACAACCCAGCCAAAAAAAAAAAAAAAAAAGTACAAAAAGGCATGGAGGTAAGGCACAGTGGCTCACACCTGTAATCCCAGCACTTTGGGAAACTGAAGCCAGTAGTTCTTCAGAGTTTAGGCATTCAAGACCGGCTTGAGCAATAAAGTGAACCTCGGTCTCTATCAAAAATACAAAAAAAATTAGCTAGGCATGGTGGCACTTGCTTGTAGTTCTAGTTACTTGGGAAGCTGAGGTGAGAGGATCACTTAGTCTCAGAGGTGGAGGTTGCAGTGAACTGAGATCATGCCACTGCATTTCAGCCTGGGTGACAGAGTGAGAACCTATCTCAAAAAATTAAAAAAAAAAAAAAAAAAAAGGGAGGGGATGGAGAAAGCCTATGTGACATATGAGAATACCATAAAGAAAGTAAATATTTAAGTTTTTGGAGTTCCAGAAGGAAAATAAATGAGCAAAAGCATAGAAAACCTATTTAATGAAATAATAACCAAAACCTTTCCATCTTTGTAAGAGATGAAGACACCCAGATACAGAAGGCTAAAATATCTCCAAGTAAATTCAATCTAAATAGATCTTCCCCAAGGCATATTAGAGTGAAACTGTCAAGAGTCAAAGACAAAGAGATAATTCTAAAAAGACAGCAAGAGAAAAGCATCATGTCACATATAAGAAAATCTCCATTAGACTAACAGCAGATTTTCTGCAGAAACCATACAGACCAGGAGAGAATGGGATAACATATTCAAAGTCCTTAAAGAAGAAAGCCTAGCAGCTACAAATACCACAACCAGCTAAGCTATCCTTAAACAGTCAAGGACAAATATAAAATCTTTCTACGACTATCAAAATGTGAAGGAATTAATAACCACTAGAATTTTGCTACAGAAAAATATAAAGACATCCATCATTTAGAAGCAAAAAAAACCATGTATACCATCATGAAAACACAGTAAAGTATGAAAGTCATTGGTAGAGCAGGTATACAGATAAGAGTGAGAAAGGCATCAAATACACTACATAAAACCACCAGCTTTAAAGGTAAACAAGAAAAATGGAAGAAAGGAACAAATTATATACAAAACAATCATAAAAAATTAACAAAATGACAGAAGTAAGTCTTCGAATACAAATAACATACTCAAAATAAATGGTATAAATTTTCCCATTAAAAGATATAGACTGGCTGAATGAATTTTAAAAAAGATTAAACAGTGAAATCCACACAAAAACTTTCTTCACTTAAAGACACATATAAACTGAAAATAGAATGATAGAAAAAATATTCCATGCAAAAGAAAACCAAAAGCACACAGAAGTAGCTATACTTATTTCAGAAAAAAATGGATTTTAAGTTAAAAACATAAAATTATGCAAAGAAAATCATTATACAATGATAAAAGGCTCAATTCAGCTCCCACTCGCACCATGTGATGCACCTGCTCCCTTTTCACGTTCCACCATGATGAGAAGATTCCTGACTATTGACGTGAATTCTATTCAGCAGGTGTGTTTAATTTCTCATTTGTTTGTGTTTATTCTCTATGGCTCTCAACACATTCTATTATAATTATATATTAATATTTCTAATTCCTTTAAATGGAATGGAAGTAGATGCTGTCCTGCTTCCACTAGTATATCCTAGAAAATTCTGTAAAATATGATAATTGAAAGAAGAAACATTGCATGCACAAATGTTTTGGATAGATTAACTCACAAATGAAATGATTTCAAAGTATCTGGGCATCCCATTCATCATGTCTTTGAATGAAGATAAACGTGGATAAAAGTAAGCACTCTAATAAATGCACTATTTCTAGATCAACTAAGCCTACATCTTTTGTGTATCCTACTGACAAAATGGTTAATTCACCCCATATCATGGTTAAAACATGACTGAAGAAAAACGATCAAGGAGTAGATAATTGAATCAGCCAAGGTGTCTTACCAAATGAGCCCTGAAAATTGTTGTATGGCATTCATTCAGTTGGAAACACCCTTGAAAATGCCTCCACTTTCATGCTGTTAGATGCTCACTGTTCATTAAGGATACCCAGGCTTGTTCCTAGCATCTTAAACCTGGCTCTGTCTTTCCTTATAGCAGGCAACCTAATACTGTTTGCAGGCTCAGAAGGTAGACTGTTTGGATTAAAAAAGCTTGACCCAGCAATCCCATTACTGGGTATATATCCAAAGGATTATAAATCATTCTACTCTAAGGACACATGCACACGAATGTTCATTGCAGCACAGTTTACAATAGCAAAGACCTGGAACCAACCCAAATGCCCATCGATGATAGACTGGACAGCGAAAATGTAGCACATATACACCATGGAATATTATGCAGCCATCAA